>JAPXFQ010002571.1:0-302500 GCA_028564705.1 Apricaphanius iberus
CCCCCATCCGGCCCACCATCCAGCCCCCCATCCGGCCCACCATCCAGTCAGCCATCCAGTCCGCCATTCAGCCCACCATCCAGCCCCCCATCCGGCCCACCACCATTCCTCCCATCCAGCCCACCACCATTCCTCCCATCCAGTCCGCCATCCAGCCCACCACCATTCCTCCCACCCAGCCCACCATCCAGTCAGCCATCCTGCCCACCACCAGTCCTCCCATCCAGCCCACCATCCCATCCGCCATGCAGCCACCCATCCAGTCCTCCATCCCTGCCCAACACATTCCTCCCCATCCAGCCGACCACCATTCCTCCCATCCATGTCCGCCATCCAGCCCACCACCATTCCTCCCACCCAGCCCACCATCCAGTCAGCCATCCTGCCCACCACCAGTCCTTCCATCCAGCCCACCATCCAGTCCGCCATCCAGCCCACCATCCAGTCAGCCATCCTGCCCACCACCAGTCCTCCCATCCAGCCCACCATCCAGTCCGCCATCCAGCCCACCACAGAACCACCTCAACAGAAACGCGGTACTTTCTGCGGATATATTCAAATAAATCGTGATTGAATTGGTAGTCGTTTTGTGTATTTATCAGTTTGTTTATATGTATTTATATGTTTATACCCTGAGCCATGTGAATTGAAGCATTATCAGTCTGGAAGAGACAAACTCCAATCAATATTCAGATTCTAAGATATAGGTAATCTGTCTGGAAGGAACTGCATTAATTGTTGTTCCCCTCATATTCCAGGCTTTTCCTTCAATTGGTCACCTGTTTGTACATCTTGTAGACTAACCCTTGATAGAGCAAATAAGTGACCAAACAGCAAATGATTAAACAATTTCCATGTATTTCAAAGATTGCTCTGTAAAAGATTAAACTATTGTTATTATTATTTATTATATATCTTTCCAATTGTAATGTAACATTGTATAGTTGTTATTAGAATTGAGGTATTTTCCAGTATTCAGTGTAATAACAGCTCTTTACTGATTCATTTCCTTAATTTCAACAGATATGTCTGCAAACAATAAAAAGAATTCTTCAGCCTTAGACATCTCCAAAAAGAAAAAACTGAGGGGGAAAAAATCACCCAAAGGTTATTAAGCTTTCCTAAATTTACATGTTACCATTTCAAATCAGACTTCGAATACAGTGATTCTTTTGCCTTAGCCAGATATACTTAAGTCATAAATCTATCATGTATTGTCTTTCAAAATCATTAATACATTGATAAAGATGTATGAGCTCAAACTCAAGTACTTTTTTTGCTCTTTCAGAATGTAACCATGGGATCCAAGAAGGGGATCATTACTACCCTGTGAAGAAGGTGATTCGATGCAAAAAGCAGAAGGTTAGCTTTACAATAATTAAAAGTCTTCGATGTACTCAGTGGAATTGCTAGCACCCCATCTGGAAACCTCTTAAAAGTGACCCCCCAACTTTGATGTTTTTTCAGGGGATCCAAATGAAATTGGTGGAGTGGGAGCCCTGTTCTCTCTGGTATGTACAATTTATCATAGTTTTGATTGGAATAGCCTAATTCTTAGTACAAAACTTCAAGTAATAGCCTTGGCTTGTATTTGTGGGCAGCTGTGGATCACTGTGCCACAGTGCCCCCCCAGCCACCACCGTGTGTCTTGGGTGTGTCTGTTTTTAGCCGTGTGAATGCATGGGAATCCAATCTCCAGAGCCTGTCTGCAAACAGTCATATATGAATGTGTGTAAAAGATTGGTAGTGATGAACATTGTAAAAGTGCTTTGAGTGGCCACATAGACTATAAAGCACAATATAAGTGCAAGTCAATTTAACATCCACAATTGCCTCAGCCATTTAAATGAACGGGTTGTATTTGGGATAGTTATCTACATGTAGCTTACCTTTAATTTATTTTGTGCAAAACTCTTGCTCAAATCTAAATAGATTATAATTTGGTGTATGTGGGTACCATGAGATTAACTGGATGGAATAATTGTTTATAACCCAAACTAAATGATATGTCGCATGCTGCCTAAAGTTTAAACATACATGTAGAGGTGGGTGATATAAATTGTCATCGATAATATCGTCAAAGTAACTTTGTAGAGATGCATTTTTAGATTATAGAATATTTATACTGTCTCCTAAAGACTGGTGTTTTTGGCTCATAACCTGAAGTAAATAAATAGCCTACTTGTTAACACTTGGCTACTTTGTCTCTGCATTGTTCTTGTAAACTCTGTGAATCTGTTTTGACTTGTTCTCCCATGTTTTATCTACAACCTGGACAGAACTTGAAGCTCAATATTGAGTATAGGTGTAGGCTTAAGCCCACATCTTTATGCTTTCTTCTCTGATGAATATCTTTGTTTACTAAATTTTATTTATTTTTGTACACAATTCTGATACTTTTAAGCAAATCTATTTCGATGTGTTCTTCTCCAGTGTTTTATGTGCAGCCTGGTAATTACTTGCAGTTGGTCATTAATGTAACATTATTATATGTTTGACCATGCTTTGCTAAAGATGTGTGAAGCACTTTAAAAAATAAAAAGAGCTGCTGTTCGGATCTGCGCCTTCTCTATCCATAGAAACCCTGGCAAACCGAGAAGTTTTGCATCATTTGTGTAAAGGAAAATAACAAAATCCCATTTTTAAAGGTATTGTCACATTATCGTTATCGGGAAATAAGAATAATATATCTAGTTTTTTTTTTTTGGCCGTATCGCCTACCCTACATACATGCTAAGCAGCACAAGGGAACAGAGATCTACTATGCAAAGCAACTAACTGAAACTGAGTTTAATTTATCACAATGTGGTACCGCATCAGGCACGAAAGAGGGTGGACATTTTTGGGCACTGAGCTTTTAGAAATTTTTTTACAGTATTTATACATTTTATCAGTTATGCTGATAAAATACTTGGTGCTTAAGGCTGATAAACTTGAGTGCCGTAATGAAGAAACATATGTTAGACATATTCACCTATTTATTCTGAGCAAGGATTTCCTTTTTCTTTATTGAATTTTGATTAGATGATGACATTGGGGTGCTAAAATAACACACATTGGTTAAAGACATTTACAAAAGTCCAAAGAGTTAGGAGGTCTAACATGACCAAATTTTCAAGACTATTGTGCAACACATTGCGGAGATCTTTTACAATGGATACCTTCAGAACAGAGGTATGTGATTTCAAACAAATGGCAACACCATAGGTAATGCATATACAAACCTTAATCAAAATATGACCATAGGCAAACAATTTACTGTTATCAGGTATACAAAAATCTACTGAATGAAGGGGTGGCTTGCTCTTCCTCTTTGCCCTTTAACGTTGTCATGTTTTGAATTTAATTCATGGCTGATGTAAAGACCTAAATGAATAACAATCTCTTTTTATTGCAGTGGGAAAACCTGGCCACCACAGTGGGTGACAGAGGAGAACACCATAAACTAAAGAAATGTTCAATCCTATTGTTTTGTTCCATAAGCTATGTTTGTTATACAGTTTAATAAAACAAATTCAAAAACTTGAAAGACTCTCATTTTGTGACAAACAACAGAACACATTAAATTCAAAAATACTTTATTCATCCCAGAGGGAAATTAAGTGTTGTTGTAGCTCATTAATTCATTTTCAAGGAGTTGTTGTAGACCATGATGGCTGTGGGGAAAAAATATTTCCTGTAGCAGTCTGTGTTGCAGCGAAACTAAATAAGCCTCCAACTGAAGATACTCTGTAGCTGTAGGATAGTCTGATGGAGACAGTCCTACAGCGGGCATAAACGCGCCTGTGGGCCTAAACCTTTTCATTTTATGAAGAATCCTTCTTTGCATCATTATCTCCAGTTGTTCCACAGTCGTCCCCATAACAGAACCAGCCTTCTGTATCAGGTTATTGAGCCGTTTTAAGTCCCTGGCTCTGATGCTGTTACCCCAACAGAAGATGGATGAAGAAATGACACTCCACCACAGACTTGTAGAAGATTTGCAGCAAATAGTAGTCTGCTCTGTCCCTTTTTGTAGACGGCTTCACTGTTGATTCTCCAGTCCAGTCTATTGTCCAGGTGAACTCCGAGGTATTTGTACTCCTCAACCACCTCCACTTCTTCTCCCATGATGGAGACAGTATTTGACTTGTCTCTGTTTCTTCTGAAATCTACAATCATCTCCTTTGTTTTGTTCACATTCAATGTAAGATGACTGTTTCCACACCATGCCACAAAGTTTCTCACCAGCACTCTGTACACCTCAGACTTCCAGTATAAGACAGAGACCTGTCATCTGCAGAAATACTCAGACGACTCTGCAATTGTCAGAGATGGTGAAGAAGCTGAATACAGAGTGATGTGTCATGCAATTCAATATTTGCAAAAGCTTGACAGATCATCTCCTTCACAGATAGATAGATAGATAGATAGATAGATAGATAGATAGATAGATAGATAGATAGATAGATAGATATTGCATACTTATAATAATATAAATACAATTAATTAACCACCATGCAGAGAAAAACTTGATAAGTTATTACTAAGACTAGACACTTGGTGACAGCACTGTGTATGTCATAAGAAATGTTATCAGTCCAACACTGCCTGGCTATTTAGTGTAATATCAGGATAGATAAAAAAAAATGCCTAATACCACAAATAACATGTCAGTGCACATTCTTACAAAGTTAAAATATTTAAACAGCTAACAATGATTCCATCAAGCAAGTCAAAATTCTTCGGTATCAATGAGCTCGCACCAGACCGGAAGTTAAATGCAGAGAATCAGGTAGATTTCAAAATTAAACACAGTGGACAAACATCCGATCGTAACGCGTCACTTTGTCAGCATTAATTTGTCCCGCTGCCGCGCAATAATGTGTTGTTCAGCAAATCAACCTCCGATATGTAGTGGGCGAGGGTTTGATCCGTCATACGGAGTGAAATCATAAGGGAGTCCTATGTGGAAACTGGGAACCCACAGCTATGCTATGCGATAGCAGCGTCCATAGCAACCAAAACGTATCAGTTTCACATTATTCTGGCAAGATCTGAAAAATCTTCGCAAAAACAAGCAACGAGGGATTGTGTACATTCACTGATTCAATATTATAACAATAAAATATACATTTTTCTCTAAAAATACAATCAAAACACATTTTTATGCAGAAACTGACTCAAAATATAGATTTTGTTTCTCTAAAACTAGAAAAATGTCCGCCATGTTTTTCGTTCTCACGGCCGGAATCGTGAAAGTCACGTGACTTTGACGCAAAACCATAGAAAAGGAATAGGCAAAAAAAACGTAACAGTAATACAATTTAAGGGTGATTATTGTAACCCTTCTACGTTTTGCCAATTGGACCAACGTATGCAGGATACGTTTTTCTGTGAGACTGGGTTGGTTTAACAGGCGCAATGCGCTTTGCGCCGTGTTGATAGATCAGCCAGAGGCTGCTTTTGGATGCTGTGCTGTTTGCGCGGGTTTTAACAAACACACACTGTTGATAAATCAGTTCCTGTGTGAATGAAAAAGGGACAAAAGCAGCAGCAATTAGCAAAGCCTGGACTGTCAGGAAAAGGCCATTCTGAAGTGTTGGTTACCTTCACGGGGAGTGGACTAAGGCTGGCGTTAGAGCACCAAGAACGATCACACAGAAATGTATTTAAACAGATCCCGGACATGGGCTTAGAATGTCGTATTCTTCTTGTAATGCTGGTCTATTACTATCAGGGGACAGAATAGGTACATGACTGTGCCCCAAGGTGTAAAAAAGAAATTAACACAGTCTAAGGACAAATATTAGACCTCAGGGAAACTATCTATACCTTTTTCATTGAACGTCATACATGATCCTCAGAACTAAAAAGTAAATTGTTGTATTTTGTATTTCTTGATTATTCAATTCAATTAGAAAATTTCTTTATTGATCCCAGAGGGAAATTAATTGTTGTTGTAGCACATAATTAATTCGTTTTTAAGGAGTTTTTGTAGACCATGATGGGCAGGATTTCCTATAGCAGTCTGTGTCGCAGCGAAAATGAAGAAGCCTCCGACTGAAGATACTCTGTTGCTGTAGGATAGTCTCATGGAGAGGATGCTCAGGGTTGTCCATAATCTTTTTAATTTTATGAAGAATCCTTCCTTGCATCATTATCTCCAGTTTTTCCACAGTCGTCCCCAGAACAGAACCAGCCTTCTTTATCAAGTTATTGAGCCGGTTTAAGTCCCTGGCTCTGATGCTGCTACCCCAACAGATGATGGACGAAGAGATGACACTCTCCACCACAGACTTGTAGAAGATTTGCAGCATCTTGCTGCAAACCTTGAAGGACCACAGCTTCCTCCTCAAAAAATAAAGTCTGCTCTGTCACTCTTTGTATTATGGTACAATTTCTGGTGATCTTTTTAAAAAAAATAAAAAATACACCTATTTGCAAAGATATATTTATTTATTTAAATTTACTTAATAGTTTTATTGTTAGCACATTTTACAATTTTATTTTTACTTTTTTTAATTAAACACACAAATGGGTGACTATTGGCTACATTGTGGTCAGGTAATGTGTCAATCATGTCAAGTCAATAATGATTTGCTGTAAAGGTAGCACTGATAAAAGGTACAGATTAGGGGTACAGATAGTATACCTACAGTTAATGGTACAAAATGGTACCTTTGAGGGTACCACCCCAGTGACAAGACATTGTACCCCTGAAAGTACAATTCTGTACTTTAATTTCTGAGCGTGGCAGTTGTCCAAAATCTTCTTAGGAAGTAAAAGGTGCATAAGCACTAGGAATGGTTGCAGACTTGAGAGGATTGTCAGGAAAAAAAAACATCCAAAAGTGTGAGGGACCTTTACAAGGAGTGGACTAAGGCTTCAAGCTGTTGCTGGTCTGTTGCTACCAAAATCTGCTTCAATGGCCATGGTAAACTATAAGACATAATCATCAAAATCATATAAAAAGGCTTGAAATATCCTGCTCTGCATGTAATGAGTCTATATCATACAGTCAAAACCAAAAGTTTACATACACTATGTGGAAACGCACAGATCCTTTTTTTCCTCACTGTCCAACATGAAATTTGAATAAACTTTTCCTATTCTAGGTCAATTACAATTAATACAATTATTTCTATTTACTAAATGTCAAAATAAAAAGAGGAGGATTTTTCAAGACATTTTTTAATCACTTTTTTCAAAGTCAGAAGTTTACATACATTTCATTAGTATTTGGTATTATTGCCTTTAAACTGTATGATGTGGGTCAAACGTTTTGGATATCCTTCCACAAGCTTCTCACAATAGTTTGTGGGGATTTTGGCCCATTCCTCCTGACAGAACTGGTATAACCGAGCCAAGTTTGTAGGTCGCCTTGCTCGTACACTTCTTTTCAGTTTTGTCCATAAGTTTTCAATGGGATTTAGATCTGGGCTCTGTGATGGCCACTCCAAAACATTGACTTTGTTATCCTTAAGCCACTTAGTAACCAGTTTGGCAGTATGCTTTGGATCATTGTCCATTTGAAAGACTCATTTGTGCCCAAGCTTCACTTCCTGGCAGATGTCTTCAGATGTTGCTTCAATATTTCCACATAGTGTTCCTTCTTCATAATACCATCTATTTTGTGAAGTCACCAGTCCCCCCTGCTGCAAAAAAAAACCACAACATGATGCTACCACCCCCATGTTTCACAATTGGGATGGTGTTCTGAGGCCTGCAAGCTTCGCCATTTTTCCTCCAAACAACGATGGTCATTGTGGCCAAACAGTTCAATCTTAGTCTCATCAGACCACAGGACAATGTTTCCAAAAAATAAGGTCTTTATCCTTGTGTGCATTAGCAAACTTTAGTCTGGCTTTTTTGTGTTTCCTTTGGAGTAAAGGCTTCTTTCTTGCAGAGCTGCCTTTCAGCCCTCTTCTGTACAGTACTCGTTTCACTGTGGATAATGAAACACTTTTTCCATCTTCAGCCAGCATCTTCACAAGGTCTTTTGCTTTAGTCCTTGGGTTGTTCTAGACATCAGACCAAAATGGGTTCATCTCTGGGACCCAGAATCCGTCTCCTTCCAGAGCGATATAATGGTTGGATGTTCCCATCGTGCTTATACTTCCGTATAATTGTCTGAACAAATGAACGTGGCACCTGCAGGCATCTGGAAATTGCACCCAAGGATGAACCAGACCCGTGCAAGTCCACAATTCTTTTCCTGATCTCTTGACTGATTTCTTTTGATTTTCCCATGATGATTCACAAGGAAGCAGTGTGTTTCAAATGTGTCCTTAAATACATCCACAGGTGTGTCTCTAATTAACTCAAATGAGGTCAATTAACCTATCAGAAGCTTCCAAAGAGACGGCATCATTATATTGGCTTTCCCAAATTGTTTAAAGGCATAGTGATCTTAATGTATGTAAACTTCTGACTTTGAAAAAAGTGATTAGAAATGTCTGGGAAAATCCTCCTCTTTTTATTTTGACATTTAGTAAATAGAAATAATTGTATTAATTATAATTGACCTATAATAGGAAAAGTTTATTCCGCTTTCATGCTGGACAGTGAGAAAAAAGAAGAACATGTGCCTTTCCACATAGTGTATGTAAACTTTTGGTTTCGACTGTATTAGTTTCACCTTTTAAATTGAATTACTGACATTAATGAACTTTAGCACCATATTCTTATTTCTCAAGTCTTGACTGTGATGCTAAGGGCGTAACATTGTTTTACCTTTTTAGCAATTGGCTGTTCTAAAAGTTGTTAGACATACCAAGTTATAATATTGTCCTTTTTGCTTAATTGGCCATGTACATTTAACTGTATTCAATAATGACACCTCCCACTTGGGAGGTTTTTATTTATTTGTTTAACTTAGCTTGAAAAATCTCATGGTCCACTTGGGAATCTATAAGTCACAGTAAAAACCTAACATTCAAGGATAAACATTTTAATTTTTAGACATTCTTTTGTAAATATTTTACATTAAAAAATGTAAACTGACCACAAAGAGACATGGGAAAACCAATTCTTCTGGAGTCTGAATGCCAAGGTGCAAACGCCTGCTGGAGCTGGGAGAGACTACCAATTGAGGACTGGACCATCTGTGGGGGTGTTATGTAGATATGTGTTCCCCCCTCAAGGTGTTATTTGGCTCCACCCAAATGGGAGGCGGCTGCTGCTCGAAAATCTTAAACAGATGGATCACGTTAGGCTTTGGCATTGGCTCTCAAATAGTAGGATTAGGAAAATACTCAAGTTATTGTTAGGTAATGCTCCTCCAATGTTAGGATTAGAAAATGACTTAGGGTTGGGAAATTGTTCCCTAATATTGCGATTAGAAAGAAATCAACCGGTCAGCCAATCAAAAATAACAAAGGCAGAACCTTGCCCCACAACAGGTAAAATTGTAGTACTGTAGGTGGAGCTGAAACACCTATCGATGGGGGAACAAATTCCGATGTAACAGGTGCTTTGGCTGGGGGTGACGGAGGGGTCCTGTAACTGTTGAGTTGTTGGTTTGAACCCCCGATCCATCTGTCTCGTTTATTGTGTCCTTGGTGAAAACCCTTCTCCCACCTTGCCTGCTGGTGGTCAGAGGTACTGATTGTATAGCAATATTACCTCTGTCAGTCTGCCCCATGACTGTGGTTGTAGTGTAACCACCATCAGTGTGTAAATGTATGGGCCATATTTGAATGAATACATTTCTTCTGGTATCCTGTGATTTGATAAAGCACTATGCAAATGAAGATCATTTACCATTTTACCGTGGCCACGGCAATATCTTCTTTCACATCGGGCTGTCCAGAAACCCCCAGCAGTAGAGGAAGTTATCAACCTGAAGCTAGACTTTGTTGGCATTTCCAAAAGCCTTGTAGAGCCCCCTACTGGTGTGGAGACACTCCGCAACTGCTTCCTTTGTTCATGAGTTAAGCCAGCTCTTGTCAACTTTAAGGCCATGTCCACATGTAGCCGGGTTTTTTTTAAACCGTGTATCCTGCCCCCAAAAAATTTGCGTCCACACCACTCCGTTTTAAAAAAAATCTCCATCCACACGTAACCGCAGAGGTCTAGTGGTAAGCATGTTATACGTATGCTAAACCTGTAGGCGGCAGTAGTTCCCCCATAATCTACCCAAGCAGTACTTTCTGTTTCCAGTCATTTTCACAAAAACGCAAAGATGGGGCCTACATCGTTCGTTTGGACAGACAATGAGGTAGAATAACTTTTAAAAGTAGTTTTAGAATATAAAGTCAACAAGACACAAGAGAGTGTCGACTGGAAATCTTGCCACAGCAAGTACACAGACATATTGGCACTGTTTTTAGAGCAGTATCCCGCGGAGACCTCCGATGAGTTTCCTATTGGAGCAGGAGAGCTAACACGGTCTATCCTGACCACGAAATTAAAGGTAGTCAGGAGCAAATACCGCCTGGCCGTTGACAGCGGGCGCAGGAGCGGGTATGGAAGAGTTGTTCTCCTGTACTTCGAGCTATGTGAACAAATTTGGGGCGGTTCCCCTACCACAAAAACCATGCCGTCTGGCATTGAAACAAATGATCTGGATAATAGCCTCCTGGATTCGTCGCCCTCGTCGTCCTCCTCGGGAACCGTGGAACACCCTGATCCTTTGTCAGACACCGAGCAGGAGAGCAGTATGAGAACCACTGTGAGACAGAGGAGAGACCAGCTTCAGGTATGTTTTAATGGCTTCCTTTATGTGAAGGCTCATCCAGAAATTAATAGCTGTATGTGAGGTTTTATCGGTTATAATTGGGGAACAAATGTGGGCTAATTGTCAAGGTTTATTTTATCCACAACATTAATGGGTTATGTGGATATGGCATTGTCAAACGACATATTGAATTTTGAGTTAAGTGCTCAATTTGGAAGCTAAAGATCCAGTTTGCCAAGCGCATATTCATCTTGCAATCACAGTTTATTTGGCTTTGTAGATTTCTTTACTTGTAAACCTCAGACAGTATAATTTATATACTTGGCCTAAAAACTAGTTTTCTGTCTAAAGTTTTACGTAAAATGCCAGTTCTTAAACCTCATGCTTCATCCGTAAGGATGAAAAAGTATTAAACTGCTTCAAAGATGTTCCTTACAATTCCCTCTTTTTTTGGGAGGCTAAACTGGTGGGACATCGGCATGATCGCCTGAAGCGAAAACTCGAGGAGGACCAGCGTGTGAAGAAGAGATTGGCCGACCTTCTGGAACGATCTGAAAAATGACCAGCTGACAATTTTGCAAAAATGACTAATGCACTTGGAGTTCTGACTACATCGATTGCAGAAGGTTTTTCTCTACTGAGACAAGTTCTGCCACCTTCTACTGCACAGCCTGCACGTTTTATGCCATATTTTCCACACACTCCACAGTCAGTCCACCAAACTCAAGCATGTCATACATTCTCATACAACCCACCTTCAGCAAGTGGAACACCACATAATTCATACAGCTCCAACACACATGACACATACCGTTCCAGCACGCCTGCTGAGAGTCCAGGCCTTTCTGGGTTCTCCTTTACCCAAGCTCTTTTCAATGACAAGGAATAAATAGTGTCCCTTCTTTTTTTACAGACTGTTTTAAGGTTTTAAAGTGTTAACGTTTTTGTAAATATTGTAGTACTGTAAAGCTATTTAAGTTGAACGTTTTTATAGAGTGAAAGACACACACTACTTTATTTGAGCTAAAGACGTCATTTTTATTTTTCTGTAAGATAGAACAGCTCTTTTGCACACTTTTTTCTTTTGTTTCACAGCAGTCTTTTGTAAAAATGTTAATAAAAGTGGTGCAACTACAAAACTTCACTAATGCCATTTGGTTATATAAGACAAGAATGAAGAAGGCCACTGTAACATGTGTGCAGCTTTGTTATAACATAATATAGCCCCACATTAGTTTCCCTTCCCCATGTCTTCTGACAACACAGTTCAGTTCATGGATCCAGGAACTGAGTGAGGACTCTTCTAACACGCTTTCCTTCAGCTGTCAAGCTGTCGCCTCCGACATCTGGTTCTGTGACTGGCTGGTTGTCTCTGTCGTCCTGAATGGCTTCAGCAACATGATTGTCATCTACTGGGTCTTTTGATGACTCGCAGTAGTTATGCAGCACGAAGCATGCACAAATGACAAAAGGCAGTTCCTGCACATTAATGTCCATGGCTCTCCTCAAAGCTCCAAAACGGGCCTTCAGTCTTCCAAATGCGCACTCGATAACCATGCGCGTTCTACACAAAGGCAGTCCAAAATACTGCTCCTGAACAGTGCTGCCTCCATTAGCGTACTCCTTCATTACATAGGGTAGCAGGGGGTAAGCGGGGTCCCCCAAAATGTAAACTGGGATGGGAGCTTCGTTGTCTACAATTTGTTTTGGACAAGGCGGGATTTTTCCACTTCTGAAGAGGTCGTTGATAGCAAAATTGGCAAAAACACGAGATTCATGGACGCTTCCAGGCCACTTTACCACCACATTCATAAAACGGTTCAGGTAATCAGTGGAATTAGCAGATGGTTGCTTTATTATGACATGGGTGCCATCTACAGCACCTAGACAATGAGGGAGGCCATGGATCACTTCAAATCTTCCCACAAGGGAACACACCGTGGATACAGATGTTGGTAGCTGGATGTACATGGGGCCCAAATGCACAGTTATAGCTTTACACACATCCCGAATAATTTTCGAGACAACTTGCTTTGAAAGTCCAAAAGCATTAGCTGTTTTACGTAGCCTGCCCTCATCGGCTAAATAGTACAGTGTGCAGGCTACTTTTTTGGTAACACTGACCGGTGATCGCATGACGGTCGGTTTCCCTTCAATGCGAGGACGTAATAACTCCGACAATGAGAACAGCGAAGAGTGTGACATACGGAAGTTTTCAGGACATTCCTCCGGGAGGACGATTTCCTGCTCAAAGTTGTCCCACCAGCTGGCAGTGATCCAAAACCGGCGTCTGGGTCTTTGCCGAAAAAAATCTCCTTGTAGGCGGAAGAGATGCTTTGACAGTGGTCCTCTGAACATTGTATTAAATGAGCGTGTAAAACCAAGCAGGCACACAGCACTCATAAAACGGATAGCACTAATGCAGCTCTCCATGCTGTTTAGGCGTGTAAACACAGGTCACAGATGTGACGTCAGAGCGTCTCACGCAGTGACGCAGGGATCAAATCTCCCTTTTCAACCGTCCACACGCAGACACTGAAAACGGAGAAAACGCAAATCTCCACTTTGGCCGGAGTTTTTAAAAAGCTTCGTTTTTGGTGCCAAATAAATATCTCAGTTTTGTGAAAAACCCCGCTACATGTGGACCGGGTCTAAGCCTTCTTCAGCCGAACTTGATCAAACGTAGCCTTAGAGAGGTATGATTGGTTCTGGATGCATATTTGAGATTTCTTCTGATCTGCATATTTGTAAGTGTTTCTCAATATACTGCTCGTCAAGCCTGACTCCTAATTCCCTCCCTTTAATCGGCTGTGTGATGCTTTGGAAAGACAAAGAGGTCCATTGATGGGAATGTTGGGGGAGGAGGGAAGCAAACGGGGCAGTGAGGGAGCCTTGGCCAACTAACAACCTCGCCTGTAGCTTCACTGGGACACAAAGGGACTCTTACTCTGCATTCCCTCCCCTTCGCTTTATCCAGTGCTTACCTATGAAATGAACCCAATTTGCTTGTCAGAGTCACTTTGTGATGGAGTCAAAGATGCAAAGTGTTAAAAAAGAGAAGGAAGTGGTGTGATTTAGTCAAGTTTACATATTCAGACTCTTGCGTCAGAAGAGAACTGTCGGCCTGGAGCTGCTGAAATGATTTTGATAAAAGCATTTAATCGTAATCAGAAAACTAAAGAAGCAGATTTTGCATGCAAACTTCAAAATAAGTAATTAAAGCAAGGGAAAAGTATTGCTTTAAAAGAAAAAAATCTGGACGTGGATTCTGACCTTGACATGGAGCAGCAACAGAGCTATGACCGTGTCATTTTCTTCAACTTTAGCCAAAGATCTCAACTTTAAACAACCTTTTTTTTTTATCAATTTCTTTAGGCCAATTAATCAGACAACATAAAATCCTATTTTTTAAGGTGCAACAGATGAAAGGGCGAGAACTTGTTTGAACTTAAATGAAATCTGAACAAATCAGTCAGAGGGACAGCAGCCATGAGTGAGACAAAAAACTGAGACATAACTTGAAATCTTCTTGTTTGTTGACTTTGAGGTTGCCTGATGACCTCACAGCGGTTGATACGGGTGAGCATCACATGAGACAGATGCAGCATCTGCCTGAGGCACTGTCTCCTCCAATCAAAAGGCTTCTGCATTAAGAAGTTTTACACAAATCAGTAAAAATTGATGATAATAACTATCCAGACAGCATATAATATCTTCCAGGTTTGTGTGTCCAGTGTTTAACCTCAACGCACAGTGTCATAAAAACGTGTTTGCTCCCCTTTGAGACCTCTTGTTTTTCGGTAATGATAACACAGATGACCTGAGTCAATAAGAAATGCTTTCAAATGGTTACTGCATTTGTTAAGGGTGGGAAGCTATTTAAAGCAACACGCCCCAGTCTAAAAAAGTAATTTCTCCTAAACCTGACTGGTTGTGTCTTTCTTCGTGACAAAACCTGCCCGTACGCATTTGGGATAACTGACAAGGCAGGGTATCTTTTACAGAGTGGTCAGGGAAGTTTGCTCTTCTTTTCTCTACAGAATTGTTTTTACTTCAGTCTTACTGGATGGCTTTTAAAACATGCTGAACTTAAAGTCATTCCACAACCTCTGAATCAGGTTTAAGCCCAGACTTTTCACTGGACAGTCCACGACTTCCGTTTTGTTTTTTGTAACGTCTTTTCTCTATTTGTAGATCATTTTAATATCGTGTTGGTCTTACTTTCTTCCCTTTTTCAGGCTGATAGATGTCTCTGATTTCGTTTTTCATCTGCTCATGAATATCTTTGGATTAAGATATTACTTGTAACTTTCTAAGAGCTTTTAGGCTTAGCAGGTTCTCTTTACAGTTAAAACAAGACATTCAAATATACTGAAAAAGACACAAGTAAAGAACATTTTCCCACTTTCTGAAATTTTTAGAGTTTACAACCAGAATTCCTCCCAACAATCTCAATAATGTTAGACCTCTGTGATAATTTGCACTATTTAATTCACCTAAATATCATTCTGCTGGTGTTATCTGCACATCTGTTGTTTTTTTATTCACAGTTTATATTCTGCTAACTTCTTGGAAATAATATGTTTACTTTTTAATGGACATCTATATATGCACATTCTCTGCATATTCTTATATTTTTAAATATTTTTAAAAATGATTATACTCAATTTGCACATTCTAATCAGAATATGCCACTTTGATTTTAAAAATGTGCAGTAAGTAATTTTGTCCTTAATGTACATATTGTTTATTTAATTCTTAAATTCAGCTTTTTGTACTTCTACAGACGTGGACAAAATTGTTGGTACCCTTCATTAAATAAAAGAAAAACTCATAATGTTCACAGAAATAACTTTATCCATCCATCCATCCATCCATCCATCCATTATCTTAGCCGCTTATCCAATTCAGGGTCGCGGGGGCAGCTGGAGCCTATCCCAGCAGTTAACAGGCGTAAGGCAGGGTACACCCTGGACAGGACGCCAGTCTGTCGCAGAGAAATAACTTTAATCTGACAAAAGTAATAATAAATAAAAATTATATAAATGTTGACCAATGAAAGTCAGACATTGCTTTTCATCCATGCTTCAACAGAATTATTTAAAAAATAAATGCATGAAACAGGCCTGGACAAAAATGATGGTACCCTTAGAAAAGAATGAAAATAATGTGACCAAAGGGACATGTTAATCCAAGGTATGTCCACTAATCAGCATCCTAGGTGTCTACAATCCTGTAATCACTCAGTGGGACTATATATAGGACTCCAGGTAGTCACTGTGTTGTTTGGTGACGTGGTGTGTACCACACTCAATATAAACCAGAGGAAGCAAAGGAAAAAGTTGTCTCAGGAGATGAGAAAGAAAATCATAGACAAGCATGTTAACTGTAAAGGCTATAAGACCATCTCCAAGCAGCTAGATGTTTCTGTGACTACAGCTGCACATGTCATTCAGTAATGTACGATCCATGGGACTGTAGCCAACCTCCCTGGACATGGCTGCAGGAGGAAAATTGATGACAGATCAAAGAGACGGATAATCCAAATGGTAACAAAAGAGCCTAGAAAGACTTCAAAATAGATCCAAGCTGAACTTTATGCTCAAGGAACATCAGTGTCAGATCGGAACATCCTTCGCTGTTTGAGCCAGAGGACAAATCATTAAAAAAAACAGACTGGAGTATGCCAAACTACATGCTGACGAGCCACAAAGCTTCTGGGAGAATGTCCTGTGGACAGATGAGACAAAAATTTTACTTTTTGCCAAGGCACATCAGCTCTATGTTCACAGACGGAAAAATGAAGCATATCTAGAAAAGAACACGGTCCCTACTGTGAAACATGGGGGAGGCTCGGTTATGTTCTGGGGCTGATTTGCTGCATCTGACACAGGGTGTCTTGAATCTGTGCAGGGTACAATGAAATCTCAAGACTATCAGGGGATTCTAGAGAGAAATGTGCTGGCCAGTGTCAGAAAGCATGGTCTCAGTCGCAGGTCACGGGTCTTACAACAGGAAAATGACCCAAAACACACAGCTAAAAACACCCAAGAAGGGCTAAGAGGAAAACACTGGCCTTCTATGAGCCCTGATCTCAATCCTATTGAGCATCTTTGGAAGGAGCTGAAACGTGCTGTCTGGAAAAGGCGCCCTTCAAACCGGAAACAACTAAAACAGTTTGCTCATGAGGAGTGGGCCAAAGTACCTGCTGAGAGGTGCAGAAGTCTCATTGACAGTGACAGGAATCATTTGATTGCAGTGATTGCCTCAAAAGGTTGTGCAACCAAATATTAAGTTGTGGGTACCATCATTTTTGTCCAGCCCTGTTTCATGCATTTATTTTTTAAATAATTCCGTTGAAGCATGGATGAAAAGCAATGTCTGACTTTCATTGGTCAACATTTATATAATTTTTATTTATTGTTACTTTTGTCAGATTAAAGTTATTTCTGTGACCATTATGAGTTTTTTCTTTGATTTAATGAAGGGTACCAACGATTTTGTCCACGTCTGTATACTTGTATGAAGCCAATGCCTCTGTTTCGTGTCACTTTGCTGCTACAATTAGAATTAAAATTATTTTGTGTTTTCTGGATGCCATAATAAGAGTTTTGGGGGATAAAAAAAAGAAGAAATTTTTATAACTTTCTTTTAATTCAGAAGCGTACATACCCTTTTCTTGCAGTTCTTCTTTCTCTTTTGGCTTTTCTCTTCAGGTGTCGCCACAGCCAAATCATCCGTCTCCATTTAGTCCTATCCTCTGCCCAAACACACACTCTAACTTCATGTCCTCTTTCACCACATCCATAAATCTGATTTTGGTCTTCCTCTCTGCCTCCTGCCTGGTGGCTCCATCCTCAGCATCCTTCTACCAATATAAGTGTCGTCTGTCCTCTGAACATGTCCAAACCATCTCAGTCTCACCTCCCTAAATTTATCCCCAAAACATCCAACATGAGCTGTCCCTCTGATGTACTCATTCCTGATCCTATCCATTCCTGTCACTCCCAAAGAGAATTTCAAAATCTGATGATTGTGCCATGATCTTTTAGAATTTAAGGTTGTTCAGTGTTCTGGAGGTACACTTGTGAAATCAGAAGAACTCATCCAAGAAATCTGAAATGTGGACCTGAACAAATCTGGGTTATCTTTGAATGGGATTTCCATGTGACTGAATGGGCCGCTATCAACTGTTTTAAGAGTGATATGCTAATAAAAAAGACTATGAGAATGTTGAACTTAGAATGCAGACACCGATGCTGGTATCAGGTCGACACCTTTGTAATGTACTTGATATTGGTGTCGGTTAGATAACCGATACCATGAACCGTTATTTAAAATGTTGAAACTCTACAATACTCTCAAGGATGTTTATTTTTCACTTGAAATTTTAGTTTTGTGGTCATTTTTATTATTACATTTTTTTATCTAACACAGCATCATTTGTTGTAACAATCAGACAAAAAATAAAACCTGTCTTTCAATTCTTTGCATTTTTAGGTGTGGTAGAAGTATCGTCATTGGTAATCGGTATTGGCAAGTACTCAGATCCAAGTATCGCTATCGTATTGGTTTGAAAAAGTTGTATCATTGCATTCCTATGTCAAACCATTGTACTGCTAAAGGAGATTACATTTTCTGTGTCACAAAGATGTTTTGTTACAGAACGAGCCAATTAACTCTAGAAAAAACCTAAATATATTGTGAACATGCTGGCTGCAGAAGGTAAAGGTGTCATTCTTCAAAGACAAACAAGTTCTTCGCCAAAATGGGCTGAAAGGCCATTCAGAAAGGAAGAAACCCTCACACCAGAATCAAATATAAAAGCTAGACTGCATAATAGTAAAATGGCCTGTACTTGTATAGCACTTTATCTATTTTTGAGCACCCTAAAGCAATTAACAGCAAGTCATTCATGCTGATGGAGATGTTGTAGCCATAGCTGCCCTGTGGCACTGAAAGACGCGAGGCTACCTTACACTGGCGCCACCGGGTCCTCTGACCGCCAACCGAAGGCAAGGCAGGTGGAGTGTCCGGCCCAAGGACACAACAACCAAGACGGCCGGAGCGAGGATTGGAACCAGCAACCCAAGCAAAGGTTACAGAAATAACTCCTGAGCAACAGTCGCTTGACCAGCGTTACATCTGGAAGAAAAAAAGAGGAAGTCTGCAAGCCTGAAAACATCATCCCACCTGTGAAGTATAGAAGTGGTGACATCTTATTGTAAAGGTTTTTTCTGCATGAGGGATTGGTGCACTTCCCTAAATAAATATCTAAACAGACAGTTGGGAAGTTAACTTTCGGTCACAAATGGGTCTTTAAGATGGACAATACCTACATTCATACTTCCAATTTAATTACAAAGTTGTTTAAGTACCACAAATGTAATGCTTTGGAGCGGCATCACAAAGCTCTGACAATTTGTAGACAGAGGTAAAACAGTGTGCGAGATCGGTGTGGCATACAAGCCTGACTCAGTTTCACCAGTTCTGTCAGGAAAAACAGTCACTAAATAAATAAAAAATCATAAATCGATCTATCCATCCACCTACATAAAAATTTTCTTTCTGATATTTAGATTTAACAAACATCTGTGATGGGGCAAACACTTTATATGCCATGCACGCATCCTAAACAGATAATTGCTTAATCTTTTCGCCAGTATCACAAAGTCTTTTCTACAACAAAGCTGGTAATCCTGTTTCTTGCTAACTCTAAACCTTCTCTTTGCTCTAGCTTTCACATTTCTAGCCGAACAGCAACTCAATCCCACAAAAACAATACAGGGACTGTTTGGCTGCTTTGCATGTGCGTGTTTGTATGTGGGAAGAGGAGGGAGTCTCATTAGGACAGCTAACAAAGTTGTTTATCAGTTGGAGTAAACTGGCTATGTTGCTTCAAGGCAGATTCTGATAATTTCTGCCTAAAATATATCAGCAACTTTCATAAGTTTAACAAAAACACAATCCAAAGAGCCATTTTGTCCTCAGCCCAGCTAAATAAAACTCATGTACATCCGCCAGTTTCCTGACACCTTTGAAAAAACACAACTTTTTATGAATATCTATTATAGGAAAACTGTTTTGTTCATTTTTTAAACACTATTCTTATTTTTTGGTGTTAACATAAAGAATAACCAAACTTTCATTAAAAGATAATGCATTTACTTCTACGAAGGTTGATATTTTTTGAAAAAACTCTTAGAAAAAAAAAATCTTTTAACCACACGACAAGGAAAATAATAAAACTATTGCTTTGGGTAGTTTAGTTTTGGTGCAGAAACTTTGCAATTATTTAATGGAAAAAAAGCTCAAATGTGCAATAACTATTATGCATAATTGTTCAAAATAGTTCATCATCCATCGACTATCTGCCGCTAATCCTTGAAGAGTCATGATGGTACCCTTCTCCAGCAGCCGGGCAAGAGTACACCCTGGACAGATCCAGTTGATTATCATTTTTAGCCAAAGTTATTGAGAAAGGGGCAAAGAGCCATGATTGTTCCTCCAGAGCAGCAGGTTGTAAACCTCTTGGCCAGAAGAAAGTAGTGATAAGACAGTCCCATTTACAAAACAAAGGTGAAAGAAGGTGCTGTGCTTAGATGAGACTGAGATGATTTATGAAGCATATTGGTGGGAGCGTCATTCTGAGGGTGGTTTTCTGTTTAGGTTGGGGGAAGCTTATCAGAGTTGATGGGAAGATAGATAAATGTTCATTGGTAAATGGATTGCATTTGTAGAGCGCTTTACTTTGTCACTACAGACCACAAAAGCACTTTACACCACATTCAGTCATTCACACACTAGTGCTGGCAAGCTATAATGTAGCCACAGCTGCCCTGGGGCGCAGCGGCAGAGGCGAGGCTGCCGGACACTGGCGCCACTGGGCCCTCTGACCACCACCAGTAGACAAGACCTGAAGTGTCTTGCCCAAGGACACAACGGCAGAGAAACTCGGAGCCGGGACTCGAACCTGTAAAAGACAAACTCCCAACGGTCGCTCTGTAACGTAATCAAGGAAGTAAACCTGTTATAGAGGCTGATTTTCACCTTTGAGCACAAGATCAAACATATAGCCAGACAAAGAACAGAATGGCCTAAATGTGGGCTTTAGAATACTAGAAAAACAAAACATTGTCGTATTATGGCAAACCTCATTACACTAATTGTGACTGACTAAAATTTTCCTCACTAACTTCTTTTCCATTGTAGCAATGTTTGGACTATTCTTGCTGAACTTTACGATCCTAGTGATGAAGGTCTAAAACAGGTATGGGAAGAAAGGACAGCAAAAATCCATTAATAGGAAGTACTATAAATAATGGTTTCAATTATCCACAACATACCAAATACACCTCTGTGCTTCTAATATTACAGACTGAATGTAGGACGATAAATGGAGTTCAGCCTTTTGTGCTGCACCATCTTAGTGCATATGTATGTTAAAACGATCCAAAGTCTGAATCCAAATCCAGATGAAAATGTCTAGAAAGACTTAAGAATTTCTGTTTCCGGTCCTTTTCCATCCAGTCTCACTTAACATCTGCAGTTCTGTTTTGGTCTTTGTGGTTGCAACGGGGACAAAATGTGTTCAAGTGCTGTGAATACTTTTCCCTAAATGTAAAAAAGGGCGCTGCCGAATTGCATATTCATTTAGTCAAATCATAGACAAATAACTGATATTTTTTGTGGAAATTCAAATTCAAAACAAACGTGTGTGATACATCACAGTATAATTAAAATAAATTAGAAACATGAGCTTATAGAAAACAGTTTATTCATAATAATAAAACATTTCTTTCACACAACTTATTTCTTAGGAAAAACAACTAAGGCAATCTTACAACACAGGACTATTTTAAGAATAAAAAAGGAAGTGATGTGACTAAAGTTATGTTTCCCCCTTGTGGCCTTTCCTTGCATTACAGCTGTTAAAATGCTGTGAATAAATTAATACTTCTAATGTTGTCCCCTTAAGTCTGTGTGAACAGGAACATTGAAGCTTGTGAAAAACAGAGAGACCAGACTGAAGATATGAGAAAAACGCTGGATAACATCTAATCAGTTACAATAAGCTCGTCGCAGCCCCAGTCTTCATAGCTGCCATCAGGAAGGTACCTCCGGATGATGATGGGAATCTTTCTGCTTCTGTTAGAACAGAAAAATAAAGAGAGATCAAAACAAAAATTTGGTTCCAAATTGTTACAAAAAAGGAGATTATTCTATAAAGCAATATTGACGACTGAAATCTGGACTTACTTAAGCTCCTTCATAGCTATCTGCAAGGGGTCTGTTTCTCCTTCCAGCTCCACCATGACCGGAGCACACATGCTGTTGAAACAAGACATCAGGATAAACATTTATTTATCGGATCAAAATTCCAGTATCCTGTTAAGGCGGTGAGTGAAAAAAAAAAGAACTAAAGATGTAGCGCGCTTCCTAATATCGCATGATGGAACGTGGGAGTTCCTCAGCCGTTTTTCAGCATGCACAAAACTTCCAGGACGAAATCATGGTTTAAATCTGGGAGAACTGATCTGTAAATGCCTGCACACTCAGTCCATTGGTCATTAAAGAATTTGAATGAGTGCTGGCGAAGCTTCTACTATCCCATCAAACCCAGACCAGGGTCCTTAGCAGCTACGTCTGCCGCATCCTGCTGCTACCATAAGAACCTGACCAACCAGTTGCAGCCAACAATCCACAATCCCCATGCCAAAAATTGCAATGCAACGATAAGATTCACTTAGCAGCGCACACACATCAAAATTGCACATACAATTAGGTTACTTGTCAACAAGATGGTAGAAAGGCAGCGTAATCTAAAGTAGGGTTGCACCGATCCACTTTTTTCGTTTCTGATACAGATATCCAAGGTTCGTAATCTACCGGTACCGATACAAAGAGTACTGAATTACATCAACTTTGTGCCCTGAGGAAAAAGCACTAGAGATGCAATGATACCACTTTTTTCAAACCGATACGAACACTTGGATCTGAGTAGTTGCTAATACAGAGTACCAATGCTGATACTTCTACCACACACACAAAAAATGAAATTAATAGGTAGACAGGTTTTATTTTCTTCTCTACTTGTTATAACAATGATAGTTAATTAGAAAAATATAAAATATTAATAAAAAATGACTGCAAAAATAAAATTTCAAGTGAAAAACAAAAGCTTTCTGTGAAATTATTGCAGTTTCCACATTTTAAGTATCGGTTCATGGTATTGGTTAACTTTAACCAATAAAGCACATAAGAACTGTATCGGCCCCGATAGCAGTATCTGTGTATCCCTGATCTAAAGTAATACCACAGTCATCAATTGAAAAATTCCTAAATGTTTTCATATTACAGGGTTAGAAAAAAGAATCACTAGATGAGTTTTTCTGATATCATGCAGCCCTAATTCTGACAGCCAAACATGGTGGTGGTAGCGTTGTGGTCTGGGCTGCTTCAAGGCGCTGATAACCCGATGAATTCTGTTTTCAAGCAGAAAATTCTGAGACTCCATAGTAAGAGGTAATTTTTGATATTTTGTCCTTTAACAAAATAAATAATTATTTAAAAACTACATTTTTTATTTTAACTCTGGTTACCATTGTTGGATGATATAATGAATTGGATAATCTGAAACATCTAAGGATGACGCAGTTGTAAAAATAGGAAACCTGTAGCAGAGCCCTATAAACTGGAGCGTTTAGGACGGTGTTCTGACTTCAGGTGTGGAAACACTCACGCTATCTGCAGAGCTCTGGTCCCCAAGACTCTGGCCCTCTCATACTTGGTCATGTACGGTGTGGTGATCCTCTTCTGGTTGGCCTGCTGACCCTCTCCTGCAGGAAGGATCTGCACGTTCTCCTGATCTTCCTGCTCAGCAAAGAGGAAACACACACAGTCATACTGCGAGGCTACACCGCAACAATAAATACCAGGTTAGATGAGCCACATAATGTGAGGCGCAACATCCACTACTGTTTAGTTACTTACGTCTTCAACGTTCTCAAGATCGTCTAATCCTTCGTCCTCCTCAGCGTAATCAAAATCCCCATCGTCGAAGCTACACATTTATCAGCACATGTTAGTTAAATCTCTAAACGCCCGTTAGCGTCAACGTTAGCTCACATACGTATTTCTGTAAACATGGAGATTCGGTCAGTACTTACTTATCTTCGTTGTCGGACATGTTTTATTTGGAAATATGTGTAAATTCCTGCGTTGTCTATTTCAGGCACTCTTTTCTTATTGTCAACATTGGCCCACATGAGCGCTACAGGCAACTTCCGGGTAATCGGTACGGCGGAAAATATGCCGTGCTCCCAATCAGGAGAAAAAAAATTGTAGTTCCGTTTCTTTTTCTTTCGAATTGTATATTTTATTTACACTCACTGCCATTTTAAGGTGATAACAAGTTTCAGTTTTTACTCCAATCTGGTCCATATTTATTACACTTAGTTGATTCAGAGAAACTTCTTTTTTTTCCTTGCACCAAATAAGATAATCTACAACGAGCATCATTTTAAATAAATAAACATCCTTTCAAGTTTGCTTTTTTGTCCCTTTACTGTGAATAAAGATATCTCTCCTGACATTTTTTTTCAAGGTCTGTACTTTCTAAATTCTGTCAGCTTAGTTTTTCAAGATGACTTTATCAAACGTAGATTTATGTTTGAATGATCCAATACTAAAGTAAAAATGTATATTGATTCCTTATTCTTTGACTATTTAGAATACATTTTTGATGATTATGGCTTTCAGCTAATGAAAACCGAAAAAAAAAACACCACCCAGGAACTTGTAAAAAGTTCACATAAGACCAATCAATGCATAATGATGTTTAAAACAGAAATGCTTTAACAGTCACAGCCAGGTTATGGCCTATGGAATAAGACTTTTGACTTAACAGTTGTCCCGCGCAGATATTAGCATCTTTCAATTCAATTCAATTCAGTTTATTTATATAGCGCCATTTCACAACAGATGTCATCTCAAGGCACTTTACAAAAAAAGTTATTACAATACAATGTTTAGTGTAGAAATTACAGAACCACAGAAGATTGCGTCGTGGAATTCTCAGCAATCCCTCATACTGAGCAAGCATGCAGCGACAGTGGGAAGGAAAAACTCCCTTTTAACAGGAAGAAACCTCCGGCAGAACCAGGCTCAGCACAAGCGGTTATCTGCCGCGACCGTCTGTGGCTTGGAGAATACATAACAGAGACACAGAAAGAGCAATAGAACTGATGCAGAAGTTTGTTGCAGGACGTGGAGAATTTTCCGTCACTGCAATGCCATCTTAGTCAGGGTCGTCAAGCAGGGCTAATCCGGAGCACCTACTATAATAGAAAACAGGTTAGTGCTTGAATTGACAGCACATCATGCAGTTGGGGAGAAGTAGGAGAGAAAGTAGGAACAGACCCTAATAATGTCCTCCAACAGCCTAGCCTAAAGCAGCATAGCTACTAACATTAACCTGTCTCCTAGCTACTAGGAGACCTGGCTACCAACACTCTGTCTGAGTCCTCCTGACCCGTGGACGGTGTAGGGCCGGTAACGGCCCCCGTCATGCCGGGGTCTTCTCGGAGTCGGGTTGTTTGAGAATGCAGCCCAAAGTGGGTGGTAAACTCCATCTAAGGCTAAATACCGGCACGAGACCGATAGTCGACAACTATCTTAAGGAAAAATAGACAGAACTGAGAGGACAGAGTTGAAGAGGGCGAGAAACGTTTAAGAGATAAACGGGTGGGGTCCGCACAGTCTGCCCGGGGGATTCAACCCGGCAGGTAATGGGCGGCCGCACTGTGCGGGAGGATCCCCTTGAGGGACCTCTCTCCGGCGCTGGCTGGCCCCTGTGGGGCACATTTCTTCCGCGGCGGTAAGCCGCGACCGGCTCCGGATCTTTACCTGGCTTACATTAATCTATCTCTACCTAGCTACTCTACCTCTTCCTATCTCTTCCTAACTTTTGACACTCTGCCTGACTACTAACATTAACCTGTCTCTTCCTATCTACCTGTCTGACCTGACTCTAACTACCTATAAACATATCTCTAACTGTAAGCTTTGTCAAAGAGGAAAGTTTTTAGCCTAGTTTTAAAGATAGACAAATTGTCTGCTTCACGAACCAACCCTGGGAGCCGGTTCCATAGGAGGGGAGCCTGATAGCTGAAAGATCTGCCACCCATTCTACTTTTAGAAATCCTAGGAACTACCAGTAAACCTGCAGTCTGAGAGCGAAGGTCTCTGTTAGGAACATATGGAACAATCAGGTCTCTTATGTATGATGGAGCTAGATTATTAAGGGCTTTATATGTCAGAAGGAGGATCTTGAATTCTATTCTAGATTTTACTGGGAGCCAGTGAAGAGAAGCTAAAACAGGGGAAATGTGATCTCTTCTTTTAATATTCATCAGAATCCTAGCAGCAGCATTTTGAACTAACTGAAGACTTTTAATTGTATTCTGTGGACTACCTGATAATAGACAGTTACAGTAATCCAGCCTTGAAGTAACAAAGGCATGGACTAGTTTTTCAGCATCATTCCTGGACAGGATGGTTCTAATTTCACAAGGAGGTTAAGCCACAAACATTTTAATGGAAAGTAAAGGATAAACTATGCTTGAAAAAAGGTTTAGGCCACCACACACTGACACATCCACTGTCACATTTCTGTTGTTAAGCCACCCCTTAATCAGAGCAGTAAACATATAGCACTATAGTTTCTAACATTGTCTTCCTTCTCTGCAGATATTTTTTGTCAGGTAGATCATGAGATCCACCCTGGTCCTGGTTTAGTTGGAGCTTTCTTGCTCCAAAAATAGAGTTGCTCCTCCCCATTGTCACCTTACATTTGTTCTAAATGGGGACATCTTAATATTAGCAAAGGAACACTGTATCCAAAATAAAATACTGTTTTACAGCATCATGATTCAAGGATACTTCTCTTCAGATGGAGCTGAGATTTTTTTTCTTTGTTCAAGTGGATAAATATATAATCATCTCTTTCACCATTAGCCTCCCCTCACACATTGATTACTCATTTCAACACAGCATGGAACACCATTACTGTAAAAAATATTTATATTTTTTATTGTGGAGCTATGAAGGAATACAGATGAGTAAACATTCAATCATAATATTGAACTGGGAACAAAAAAAAAAGAGAGCATAACAGCAACAGTGAAAAAGCAGATAAAGACTAACAATGAAGTCAGACAAAAAACATTAGTGAACCCAAATGTTACTGATAATGTTTTGGAATTAAAAAAAATATAAATTTAGTAACACTGTTCTATCAATGGGAGTAAATGGTAGGACAGATATTCTGGAGAGATTAGAAACCAATGTCCTTAGATGGCAACGGAAACCCTGAACAAAGGGTTCAGGGTTTTTAACAAATAAAAGTTTAAATGCATATATTTAGCTGAAGATGTTGCATGTTTTTATAATTAATTTGAGATGAACATGGACTATGGATTATTATTGTGGTGAGAGTGCATTTTCAGCTATTTTTCTCCATCGCTTCTTTGTTGCTCTCAGTTTTGTGGTTCAGCATTTTGAAGACTTTTGAAGCATTGAGCTTTCCTTTAGACTTCTTGGGCTCTTTCAGCCCCTCCTTCTGAAAGCCTGATAAGAATCCGGGATAAATAGCAGTTAATTATGAGCTCCCTCATAAACAGAATCAAAACAAGTCATATTGATTATAAAACATAGAAACAGAAGCTATTGAACAGACTTACCCTTATTTCTTATGCTTTCAGCATTCTCATCTCTTTCTCTGTTTAGAAAAACATCTGTTTTATTTTTTTAAACTGATTGATATATATATATATATATATATATATATATATATATATATATATATATATATATGTATGTATGTATTTCCCTGATATACCTGTCCTGATCCAAGCTGCTGATGATCTGATTCCTCTGTTCAATGATGGTGACCAGCTCAGCCATCAGCTGCTCTTCCTGCCCTCGTTCCTCATTACTCCAATCTTTCTCTGATTAAACAACATAAGAAATCCACAGACATTGAACACGGACAGTGTTGTTATTGCTAGGATATCCAATATTGACCAGAAAGGATCAAAATCTACCAGGTTTATTGAGAAGGCATCTGAGCTCGTACTCCACATCTGCTTGTCTGTCCTCTAAGATCTGCTGCTTGGTGCTGGAAGAAACAAAAAAGACGATTAAATCACCATATTTTGTTTATTGAAAAATAGTCGCATACAGCATACAAATATTTATACCATAATCATATAGTAAAATTATTTTAAATCTCCAAGAACAGGGGTCAGCAACCTTTTCAATCCAAAGAGCCAGTGTTTTCCTTTTTCGCATTATCCAGTCGTAAAACATTTGAACTTTTTTTAGTCTTATGAACACCTAATATATAAATTGTTTTTTAAAAGTTAAATTAAAGAATAAAAACATTGTAATTTTAGTACAAATGAAAGCGTCAAACTTTACCTAAAGGACAATAAGATCATTTTGTCTTCAATGAAACACTCCATAATTATAGAAAAGGGGGTAAAAAACAAGTGGTTTGCAGCCTAAAGATAAAATAAAAGGATTAAACAACCTATAAAATCTTTCATTTGTGTGATTCTATTGTGGAACCTTTATGCATATATAGCATGAAAAAACACAAGGGAAAAAATTTCTAGAACAAACCCTTTATATGTTAAAATTATTTTTCGGATCTTTAGGCGAATTTCCAAATCTAACCAGTGAATGTTAAGCCAATTCTTTCTGGCAAAATGTTCATTGCAGACAAAGAAATGAAGTTCGTTTTGGGGAGATTATTTCTTTATTACAATAAGATATAATAATATTATTTTTGGGCAATAAATCTGTCTTTCTTCCAGCTGCATTTTTGGCCACTGTGACACAATCAGGTGGGCATCTTTGCATTGATGACGACCTCCATTGAAGACAAGATTGTTTTACAAAGAGGCAGATGATGCTCCACATCATCAAACTTCTCCACCAGTGGAGAAGTGTCTGGGAAAATCAGTTAATCTCCATTATTGACCTTTATTCTGATCCATCTTTCTTCCAGTCAACTCTAACCATCTTCTCTATCCCTGCCGAAGAACAGCGTCCACACACCGTCATGCTAACGCCACCTTTCCCGGCCTGTCAGCTTAAGTGGACGGCCACCTCCTGGTAGGTTCGCAGTCATACAGTAACATTTATGGATTATGGATTGAACACAGTTCTGTGAGATGTTCAAAACTTGGGATATGTTAAAAATTCTCAATTTTTTCCTTGACCTGTCTGTTGTGTTCCTTGGTCTTCATGATGCTGCTTGTTTGCTAATGTTCACTAACGGATTCCTAAGGCCTTCACAGAACAGCTGGACTTAAAGCCATATATTATTTTTCTTGCATTTCAGTTCTGCACAACTTTTTGCTGGTCTATCACAGAAGATACCAAGTAGATTTATCGAGGTTTAGGTTTGTGTGTCAAGACACTGTATACCACAGTAGAACCTTCGTCTAGTCCACTTACAGATAAACCAGTTCTTTATTTTTGCGCAGCAGCGTACGTTGCTCGTGGATGAGAGCAAACCACTCTGTCAGCATCTGCTCTTCTTTACCTGAAAAAGCAGCAAATCCATTTGCTAGAAACTATGAATCAGTGCAGAGAAGAAAGGAAAATCACTCAATTCAGAAAAACCCTGGTAAGGAGTGTGAGATTTACCCATCTTGCAGCTTCGAATATTCTTCTCCAGTTCAACTCCTCGTTGCTCCAAGGCTTCCAGATGTCCATCCAGGTTTCTCGTCTGCGTCTGCAGGACTTCTGTGGAAACGTCCTGGTCAGTACGCACCTGTTATGCATTTGGGTAGATGGAGAGAACATTTCAGCGGTAGAACAAACTCGGAAACGTAATTTTGCTGTCAAAAATGATTAAGCATAGATTATGAATGCAAAGAACACATACTTTAGCTAAAACCATCAGAGAAAATTCAGTCACAGTACCTGCCTCCTGATGAGAGGGAAACCATGCCCAGGAGCTGGCCCACGAGTGGACGACAGGTTCTGAACCGTCTGTGACCTGGACATTTCACTTTGTTGAGCAAATGGATTTTCTTTAAAGGAAGCCTAAAAATAATAATTGAAAAATGTCAAATTACAGGACTGATGAATGATTTATCCGTCAGACTCAGCGGGAAAAAAAGAGCAGCTCGTATGCTGTGTTTGGTAACTAACATTCTGCATGAAAATAATATATTCGGCCTGTCACTTGAACTGTCACTGCCCTTGAAAGGTCACTAAGAAAGGAAGAAGCCATTACTCCACAAGCACCATAAAAAGCCAAATTGAATGTCCTGTGATCAAATGGGACTGAAATGTTTGGGCATAAAGACCATCATTACATTTGGTGGAAAAAGAAGGAAGCCAGAGAACACCATCCCAACTGGGAAGTAAATAGGTGACAGCACCATGTTGTGAAGAAGGTGTTTTGCAGTAGGAGGGACTGGTGCACTTTACAAATTACACATCCTCAGTTGGAAAGTATGTTAAAATATCGAAGCAACATCTAGCTATAGCGGAAGTTTTGCAGTTAAGAAATAAATTATCTACATATTCTAACATTTTACTTTATAAATAATTTAGGTAATCCTTTGGTGGTCTGATTTAATGCCATCTAGGGAAAAAAAAGGTTATGCGTCTTTTACACAGCACATCTGAACACAGCAGCAATCTCTGCTGAAGCTGATATTATGAACCAACTCATTTATACAAATAGAGAACAGAATGGGTGCTAAAATAGATCCGTGGGGAACATCTTGATGTAATCTTAGACGTATTGATGTATTGTTTTTTTTAGCAACTTTAAGTCATCCGAAAAGAGACTGAACATAAAACTTTCTAAAACCAAACAAAAAAGTAATACTTTTTTTTCTTAAATAGTTATATTTCGTACCTTATTTGCACATGATGTGATGGACGGATTAGTTTCATGTGACCCTGAAGGAACAGGGTTGTTTTCAGAGCGCTCAGATGGGATAGCTGGTACAGACAGACTTCTGGGTAAAATGGAGGTCTGCGCTGAAGGGAACCCTGGTTCCGCTGCTGCTTGTCTCACATCTGAAAAGCTGCTTGCCTCTGAGCTACCGTCAGCAGCCGCTCCACTAGCAGGATCAGGTTCTGTACCTTCATGTTCATCTTCATCCTGTTTTTCATCCATAGCTTGTTCAAACTCGCTGCCGGGTGTTTCTCCGTCACGTGAACCGACGTCAACATGAGTGTTCTCTGGATGAACAGCACCCGCAGAAGGTCCAGTCGGATTGGCTGGCTCATGTTTGGGAGCCTCCGCCTGAGCTTCCTCAGCATCCTCCTCTTCCTCAAACGGATTAAGAGGGGGTGGTTTGGGTCTGTTCCATGGCGTCTGTGTATTAGAGACGGATTTGGACCGAGGGAGAGGTACTGGAGGTGGAACAGGAGGCAGCTGAGTCCAGGGACCAGGATGGACGATGCCCATCCAGGGATGGTTGGTTTTCACTCTAGGGCTTGTGCTGGTTACATAGATGGACACAAGAAAATAGAACAAAACAGGTAAAGTGTCAGAGGTTTTGCTCTTATCTATCTAATCTAAGCATTTCCTGTTTGACCCATGCACTCAAGCTCAAAATTAGCACTTCACTTCCAAGTTATTCACCTTAGTGAACCTTTAGGCTGCTTATATAAAGGCTATCTGGAGCTTTCTCGAACTCTTACACGAGACAAAACAAGCTATCATGAAGGAAACCCCCTTTCAGCATTTCCTTTTCAGGAAAACGGTTCATGCATCTTTGTAAGGTCCAATACTGAATGCCTACCCATCCAAAGTGCTGACTGTTCTCCTATTCAGCAGAACAGTTGTAGGTTTAAAATACCTTGAATGAGGAAAGCAACAGGATAAGATCTCACATCTGTGAGATCCTGGCTTCAGAGAGCAAAAGGCTCTTGTTAATTACTCATCTTTCAACTCGCTTTAACACATTGGGTGTATAATATGAGACGTCTCCAATGATGCAAAAAGGTTGTCTGATTGGCTGAAACACCCAATGTTGACCTGGTCTAAATGTAAAAATACATACATAATATAAATGTAATAAATCATTATTCATTATTGTAACCTAAATATATATATACATAATTTCTAATCTAATAAATAATATAAAAATGTACATAATTTCTAATCTAAATGTATGTAAATCCTGCTGAAAGAGTAGCTTTGGACAGAACTCTCAGAACAGCTTTGGTTGATCAAAGACGCCAGACCTGAGTAATCCAAGAGTGATCTTCTTGCTTGAACTGGGATTGCAATAAACTTTTTACATTGTACTCTATGCTATGTCATTTATATTTCAGCATATTTTAAGCCCGTTTTCGATGTGTGCTTTGCCTCATTTAGGGGCAGTTTAATGACTGTGGCCTTTTGCATTAACAACTGTCATCAAAAGCAAAAGGCCAAGAACTTCCAGACATCCAAACCTGGAGAACCTGCTGTCATCCCTTCCTGGGATGTCCTTTGCGTCCAGATTTGTCGACTAAAAAGGGATTTTCCTGTCTTCAGGGAATACTCCTGGCTCCCCCGCTTTGCAACTTTGTTGTTCTTCTCCTATTTCCCATTCTCAACCTCCCCGGATCGACTGCCCTCATAATCTGAGATCATTCAGGAATGTTTCAGTGTACTCTGGTTTGTTCAGGTAAAACTCCTTACCTGAGATAACTCAGGTTATGTAACATTTAAGATGCCCGATTTAGTCTTTTACAGACTTATTTACCTGTTCTGGGTCTTTTCGAGATTTAAAAAACAATAATCATTCTACCAGATACTAAATCAGCAGAGTAAAAATGTGATTTATATCACTGTATTTGTGATAAAAATAAATAAATAAAGAGTTCCATTCCACTTACATGCCAGGACGATGAGGCAAAGATTCACCCTGGTTTTCTTTAATCCGTTCACGGAAAAAAAGGGGGGGGGGGGGAAACATCTTAATTTTGGAGGCTTTGTATTGTCATGTGCCAGAAAAAGAAAGAGAATGGACAGGCACATTGTGATTTAGAGAAGTTTGAGCAGCTAAAGTTAAAAACAGTATTGTTTACCTGCAGCAGGAGAGCTGCTCATTGTTTGAATGGTTCTGGACCTGGGTGCAGGAACAGGAACCAGAGAAGAGTCCACGCTTCTCCTGGGAGCTGGGACAGGATACGCACTTCCCTCCGTCACTTGTGAGGCGTTTAAGGACAGTTCAGACGTCTTTGATGCCGTCTTTTGTCCCTTGCCGTCTAACACAGAGAGGTTTTCCCTGTTCTTCCCCCTCTGCCTTTCTGTCACCTCTGTTCGCTGTGTGTTAGAAACCAGTCTATCCCGTGACTCTGCTCTCTGAGCGTAACAAGGCACGCTGCAAATGGCCAAACCACTCAGAGAGTAAACACCTGTCTGGAAGGAACGTTCAGGCTGATTATCAGCTGATCTAAGTTGCCACTTGCTGTCAACGCTGGCAGCTTTCCTATCTGTTGCATGATGAGTGCAGATGAAGGACGTCTTATCATTTCCCTTAGTGTAGGAACCCGGTAGAAGAACACAGTTGCACTCTTTGCACCTGAAAGACAATCAAATAAAATGTACGATTCAGGTGTGCTGCAAACACTGAGTTGCATGCATCTGATGCAAAATATGCATGTACTTCAAACTTTTTTATATCACCAAAAGTTAAATGAAGACCAACACAAAACAGCACATAATTCTGAAGGAAAAATAACACGATTTTTACAGATATTCTAGAACATAGTCACCCTTTTAGCAAACAGACAATCAGGTGTGCACTCTACAAATGGAAGAGGCGTCGCATACAGTCAGGCAAACCACTGCTTGGGGGCCCTCCTCAAGACAAGGGCCCCCAGAGTGCCAGACCAAGTTAGCACAATCAGTTAATGCTGCTGTCCTGTGTGTTATTAAACTGGCCGTCTGAACTAACCTGAAGGGGGCCCCCTGTCAATCTCACCTCTCCCACACTTGCTTAACCTGTCACATAAGCTGTGCAACTCCTGTGTGAACAGCTGTTATGTCGAGGAATGCATGCATCCTGAAAATTTCGTCCCCTGGCTGCCGCGGGAATGGGGAGCCTAAGTCACGCCCTTCTACTTCTGGTCCATGGGTCCCCAAATGCCCCCCAAAAATGAATGATTGTCAATGGAGAGATTAAAGTTATTTTCTGATCCAGTTTGAAATGCACCGTGGATCGAACATATAATGTCCGTGAATTTTAAAAACTAATTTTGATGCAGAGAAAACTCAGATTTTCGACCGGGGGCAAAAATTACTTTAGGTTTTGTGTAAAAACACTTGGCAGACTAAAGAAGAAGAAGGAGAGTGGAGGAATGAGCACTAAACACGGAGAAAACCTCTATAAATCTGACCATGTGGAAACTAGCAGCTATGTTGGGCGTAAAACAGTCGGTGGAGTGAGAGCCAGCATGGAGGAGAATTACCATGTTTCTTATGCACGTACGTCCTGAAAACATAACGTTACATTACATTAACAACCGCTGTTAATGGCAGAGTGGCACAATTTGGTTATTTCTTGGTCTAAAAACTCGTAAATATTAACCTTCATCAATTATATAGAAAACACCGTATGGCCCCTAGGTGTCCGTTGTGGAAGACAAGAAAATTGTATTAAGAATGGCAAGGAATTGGAATTGGTGAGCGGTTTTTGACAGGTGAGATGCGGTTATCTGCAAATTCTGCTTATTGTGACATCACAAAAAGGCTTGCAGAAACATAAGATTTCTACAGCAAAAAGAATGGATGCATGGTTTTTATTCATGTTTGTGGTGTTAATGCAGGCAGCAGAGACCCAAAGTACAACACAAAATGCTGAAAAAAGTGATGTTGCATAATATGTTCCCTTTCAGCGCCCTGCTGGTAGTTTAAGCTATGAACTGAACAGAGTGGCATGTAGAAGAATGTGCTATGGTCAGATGAGACCAACATGCAGTCTTTTGGCCCACTTTCAAAATGCCTATGTGGTGTGAAAAACGTATTTGCACACGCCCCTGAACGCATCATCTCCACCGTTAAACATGGCAATGGAGCAGACACTGATCTGAGCGGATTGGTTTATGGGAGGAGATCAATACAGGGTAGATCGGGAAGAAAACCTGTTCGATGATGCAGACCTGAACATACAGCCAGAGCTTCAACGGAATAGGCTGTGTTAGAATGGCCTGATCAAAGTACCGAACTAAAAATAAATATTGACATGTGCCCTCTGTCCTATCTGACTGATCTCAAACATTTTGCAACAGAGAACGGGCAAAACTTTTAGTCAACTAAATTGTTAACAGCCATTAATAAGTTCCACTTCACAACAATGGATAACTTTAGTTTATCTTTTATTTAAATCTCAAAGAACTCTCCTCTGATACATAAGAGAAACTGAGTGCATTCCAACCAGATGACGACAGTAAAGATAAGCGTCTCTCACCTAAAACAGCTGCGATGGTAAACCTTCCCATCAATCAGATGTCTCTGGATGAGGTGAATTGGCCTAAAACATAAATTACACACTGCTCTGGTCCTTGTGCCAGCATAACTGTCTTCTTTAATGGTTTCCAATTCAGTCAGGCTCTAGAAAAAAGAAGAGAAACAATCAGACAGGGAATGTAGCAGCTGATGCATCATAGGTGAGAGAGAGCAGAAGCGAGAAGACAATACCTTTTGGCTTCTCAGAGTTTTATTAACCTTCGTGATGTTTAAAACATAAGCTGACCGCGATCTGCAGGGACCTGTAACAAAATCCACAGAGAACAGTTTGGAAAATGAAACCTGAGGGATATTAGGAGATTTTGGTTACGAGAACCGCAGAGTAAACATATTACAGTCAGTTAAAAAATAGACATAAAAATAAGAAACAGAGAAGGGGCCATCTTAATCTAATTGAGGGTCAATTGGTAGACTGTTTTTGAAGCAAATGCATTAAAAATTCTGCCATTCATAGGCTGACAGATATGCTAGCACTGCTATTAGCCCATTTAATACCACATTTTTCTCAGACATGAAAATATTCTTATCACATGCCATTGGTAGCCCTTTGAACTAATCAATAATAAATACTTTTAAAAAATGGTTTAAAAAATACATATAAGGAAGAAAATTTTACTTTATGATTGGTCAGAATTGTGATTGGTAGCATAATGTATTGTACTCTCATTTAGATGAGCTAAAGGTTATTTTTGCCAAATAAAGATTCTAGTATTAGAATATTCTATGCCAAGGTCAATTAGAGGAATATATAAATACATTTTACTACCTGGAGTATAACAAAGAGGTTGACTGTTTATGCTTAACTAGCGCACACTGAACTTCCATCAGTCAAAGTGTCATTACAGTTACATAGAGCATAAAGGTAACATGTACAGTAGAGGCCTTTACTTCATATCAATTACAATAATCTTGAACATTTGTCATGTAGTAAGACTCTGGGATCTAGTGTGTTGTATTGCTCCTCATCATTAGCGAGTCGTAAAGGATTGCTACATGATCGTTGAAGAGGGAGGTCCCATAAATTCAGCATTTAAAATCTGGAATGGCAAATGGGTAATCTCTCACTCATAGTCCATGTCTGATTCATCACTTTGATAATCAGCAGCGATCAGCAAGAAAAGAGAAAGAAAGTTTGGCACGGCAGTAATATGATATTTAAGTAGATGTGAGCCCACATACAATGTGTTATCCCATCAGTCACAAAAGTGACTGAAAAACATGTTTACTCATTCTGCACTCACAACAAAGAAATTTTACTAAATGGCAAGGTGTTTTAAACACCTTTAAGATCATGTGCACTAAAAATCTTTTTTCTGTTTATTTCAAAATACTCTACTATTCTCTTCTGTAGGACGTTTGATGCAGTCGTGAACCAGGAGGTAAACAGCTCTGTTCTTGTGACAATTTCCTCTAAACATGTTTTACATCTACAGAATATTAATTGAAAATGTACTGTAACAGTTTTGGAGTCCTGTAAACACAAACTATTTTTATGGTCACAATTGTGAGCGATGGGGTCTAAATGGTTTGCTAAAAACACAGCATATAGCAGAGTCTCTGAGGTTCTGTTCTTTCCTATTTCTGAAAGATGTGACACCGCTTTCAAACTTGTGCACTTTCATCCCTTTTTTAAACACACATTAAATATTGTGTTTTTGCCATCAGGTACCTGAACAAGACTGAAATAGAGTGAGAAAAGTAGCTAAAGTCCACATGGAGACTTTGAAATACCTCCAGGAACTTTGTAAGCTTTTTATTGATATCAATTTTAAATGGGGGCAAAGTTCCTAAATTCAGATATAATAGTAAAAATACAATTTCACTTCACTGAACTTCTTATTAGTAATATTTGACATTTTTTTCCCCAATAAGAAAGAAAAGAAAACCAAGTGACCTTTTGGTAGCCACCAAGTCTCCATGACAACCATCAGACACCATCTATATGCCAACTGAGTGCTTCAGTCAGATGACACTGATAAGACTGAGCTTTTCAGTAACAAACACTCCAGGTGGATTGTCCACTGTGAAGTCTTACTGGGGGTTCTGTGAGGCTGGGCTGTGCTGGAACGCACAATATCATACACTCTTTAAAATACAAGGAGATTTAATCACACAACAGGATTTTAAACTATGATGTGTCTTCAGTCACTGAAAAATCAATGGTTTTATTAAAGCATTTTTCAGGGGGGAATATGGTGATTGCTCCTCATTAGCAAATAAACACACTTCCAGTCTAACAGAAGTGTTATACAAGGATGTGAGGTGAGGAGTTCATGTGAGGAAGCCCAGAAGTGAAACTGCTACAGGTAGTCCAGCAGACCCAATATTGTAACAAAGGTTTCTATTGCTTTTCCAGTCTGAGAAATGGGATATTTTACAAAGTAACAACCATCTGCGTAATGTTTTACTGCAACAATCAAAGAACAACACATGCTATACAAGATGATTACACTCAACACACCATGAGACTTTCCACTGAAGAAGTTGTAGTATTGAGAAATGTAGGTGATGACACTCAGAAAGTCAGGCACGTTGGTAGAAACCATGTCCTTTGGGTCCAGCAGAGGAGGGATTCCCAGCTTCGCCTCCGCAACCTCAAAAGCCTACTGATCCGAGAGAATGAATGAGTTCTTTACCGACACAGGGCAAACACAATGGTGCCTCAGGAATTCTTTCCGGCTTGTGAGCGAGCAAGGATACAAAGGACTCACCAGCTTGTTATTCTGATAAACATTTCCTCCGGAGAGAGAGTTGAAATCTCTAGAGTAAAGCGAGAATGACAAAAAATAAAAAACGTTACAAACAGGTGAATAAGGATGTCACAAATTATGGATTATCATAAAGTACCAAGCATGCAACATTTATCAATGAAAGATTACACATTAGATAAGACTGGGAACAGCAACAGTAGAGTTCCTGCAGTGTGAAAAGTATTCACACTGCAGGAACATTTTGGACTTTCCATCATGCTTTAGTCAAAGCCATCAGTGTATTTTATAGTGTTTTCATGTGCTTAAACCAACAGAGCAGTGCACAAACAAGAATTGGAAGGAGAATAATTGAAAGTTTAAAAACGTTTTTAGGAATAAAAATCTGAAAATGTATACTTTATACTAGTGGGTGTAAGGGAACAGACAAAAAACCATGGTTTAATTAGTATTTGAGGTTTTAAAGTCATGGTTAGGTACATTTTTGGTACACTTTAATCAAGAAAAAAAAGTGTATTTTTAAAAACGTTTTCCCTGAATTAGTTTCTTTCAGTTTTTAAAAATAATTGTATTTTATTTGTGTTCTGCAACAACTTTTTTTTTTTTTACATAAATAGAATAGTACAAGCAGACCTAGCCAGAGTATAGAACAATATAACCATTTTTATGAAGATATATGTGGTTATGTTTTTGTCAAAAAGTGGATAAAGCCAAAAGGAAGTAAACTATTGTAATAAGATTTTGAAAGAGGGGGGTGACGAAAGAGTTAAACTTCATCCCACTCTTTTTCAAGCAGCAATGAATTCTCTTTGTTTGACCATCTGTGTTCTTTCGATTTTTATTTTATGTTGTACACACTGTACACTTTTTCATTGTGTGCTTGAAATAAAACTTAAAGCATTTGAAAACAGTCAGCTTTAATGTTTAAATAAAGCTTTCCACATATTTGGATTTCGACATTCTAGTTTCGAAGCTGTACTTCAATGCAGCATGGGCAGCAGTTGCAAAAATCCCTTTTCATCAACATGGATTGCACCAACTTGCGTTTTATCCAAAATACGAAGTTTGGGCTGATTGGATGCTACCTCGGCTGGTTTTTCTCTAGTATCAGTGAGGTTTACAGTCAGCTCAACATTGTTTCAGGTGAGTCATTCAGTTCAGTGCAGAGCATGTTATTTACATTATTGCTGATGAAAGATGCATTCGCTGACAAAGTTCAGGTTTGGTCCATCTTCCTTCTTCTATTGTGGCTGCATGATAAATCATTAATGTTCCCAAAGAGTTGAGTTTAGTGATAGATAGTTTTGGTGGCAGTTTGTAAATTTGCCCTGCAGAACGTTACACTGCGCTCTGAGTACTTCTGCACGTAAAAGTTCTGCATGTGTTCAGGTAGAAAACAGCTGGATACATTCAGTACACATGAGTAACGAACTGGCAGGGCCATGCTGAAAAATACGAATACATGTACCCCTAACTTATACTTACAAGCTTGAATAAAATCTAGCGCAATGAATTGCCTTCAGAAGTCACGCAATTCCTATATATTAGGAATGGAATGATAAGAAACTGTTAAGCAAAAACTGACATCTGATATTAAAAGTGCTACAATGGCTGACAACCGTAAAGTATTTACCAATATTACAAATATTTCCCTACAATTTAACACTTTGAAGAAAAACAATCACACCTCTGACGTTGCTTTTCTGCTTAAGTGAAACAACCCCCAATCCTTTGCTGCATCACTATGAGTGTCATATGCCAAATACAAGACAGCCAGCCCCCTCTACTGTCCCTCCCAAAACACAAACAGCAACAAGATCTGAATAAATATTGGTTGTTAATATTGGCCCCAGTTTTACTGATGAGGCCGATTACGATGTTAATGCAGAGATTTATTGCAGACTTAGTTTATAGAGTCCACTAGCAAGGAGGTGACTCTGGGGGAGCTGCAGAGATCCATGGCTCAAATGAGAGCATCTGTCAACAGGACAGGACAATTTAATTTATGCCAATATAACTTAATCACAGGACACATTATATTCAGTTACAAAGTGCTATTATATGCCAAATATAACACAACACAGGCAAATTCGACGTATAATGCCAGACGGCATGTTTGTAGGAAGTGTTCCAATTCCACTGACATTAACTTTGGAGCAGTCCCTTAAAATGAACAAACAAGTGGCAACAGGGAGGATAACTGGAATTGACAACTTAGTGCTGGACTCCACAAATGTGGAAGAAAAGCAAAAAGAAAGCCACTGTTGAATAAAAAAACAAATAAAAAAAAACCCGTCCAATTTACCACAAAGCCACGTAAGGGGCAGAGAAGATCGAAGTAAAAGTTTTTGTCCATCTAACTACAAGTGGAGGAAAAAATCCACTCCACATCACCTTTAACACAATAGTTCCACACTAAAACATGGTGGTGGTAGCATCATGCTGGGGGGGGGGGGGGCTGAGAGGAATGGTTTTAGATCGAAACATGTTTGTGTTAGAAAAGCCTAGTCAAAGGCAAGAAACAAATCCAACAGAGAATCTATGGCTGCATAAAAACTAATAGAGAGATACACATTGACCCGCAACAAAAGGAGCTTCTGCGTTGTATTATGGATGCCGAAAAACAATATACCCCACACATTTCAGATTTCTGGGGTATTAAACAAAAGTTTAAGAGGTATGGATATTTTTACAGGGCACTGTAGAAAACAAATCAGATGAGCCCTTCAAACTAGACCTGAAAAGGTCAAGAGGAAGGATTAATCCAACGGGGACAGCAGATTAGTCTGCACGGTAAACAGAATGAGCCTGCCTGTCCTTTCCAACTCGTTTTAAACTGAAGGATCCATCTGAAAAAGGTCCCAGTCGCATGAGCACAACGATCTCTGCAGGATGGGACCCCACGAACAAATAACCAAGAAAAGCACATTGCAGATCAAGGGCTCAAACCTTTGGTCCACTTACATCAAGTCGGATCGGTGTTTGTGGATGATGGCACAAAACGCCAACCCATCCCTGAACGACGTTGACATGTTCTGTATTTCCACGCTGGGGTAACTGGCGCATGTGACGCGGCACCACTCCAGTAGAGCCTTCGGTGATGCCATTTTTTGGTGCGACTTCCAGGTGGGGACTGGATCAACATCGACCTATACGTGTCAGACATCAAACAAAACCAAAAACAGAGCAGAACAGGAAATGATCATCCTCGTCCGAACCGCTAAACTGCACAACACCACGGCCGCTTGTGCATCGACTAAAAGCAACAGACGAGAGGAAATGATTCCTCCATACTGAAAACTACATCTCCATCACATAAAGATATCCACGCTGCGTATAAAGAGCGCAGCTTTTTTTGCGCTTGTTTTAGCCACAAGCAAAGTTAAAGAACGGTTCTTCTAACTCACGGAGCCGCAGACTCGGTTTCTCCTCTAGAAAGCTACCAGGGAGTTCAACAGGAAGGGCATCTATTGTCCGAATATCCCCAGTGGCACGAAGCCTCCCAAAAGACCATTTAAAATAGGTGTTAATTTGAATAAAAGACAGCAACTTGCTCGCTCCTCCTCGTCGAACGGAACAGTCCATAATATGCCGCCGCTAGAGGGAGACATGGAGCAGCTCTTTTTCTATAATTAGGAAGGAGAGGTTTCCAGTTACGAGATTATCGTCTACAGCACAGGGCACATGATTTCTAAGTCACATTTTAATGTTCCCTTTATGAAACCTGAAATGTTTCTATATATATATATTTTGTTTAGTGACGTTTTTCGTTCTTCTTAAAGAGTATATCTGCTCATTTATCTAAAATTACGACTTATAAATTCAGTCAGACTGAGTGAACTACCAATTTTTTAAAGTCCTGGGACAGACTCGCCATGAACTTTGATTGGGCCATAACACATGAGTTAAATCAAACCAACTCTGACCAGCTTCCTTGTTTCTGCTGAAGAAATAACTTTTTTTTTTGCGCTCGTAATGTTTTTTTGTTTATACATCTCTCTCTTTATTATTTGTTCTTATGAACCCTACCCCTGCTCCTGTTGCATGTTGAGGCTCTTATTTTCCTACCTAAAATAAGCAAAGCTGCCTATTAATTATACGTATAAGATGATGTACACTCTTTTATTTTATAAATCCATAATCTCAACAAAATCATTCACATTGAACAAATTAAGTAGGCCTACATGCAGCAGCTGCATGTTCTATTCAGGTAAATATCCAGTGCATCTTTCCTTGAGAGCTGAACTAAGGGCATTTTTTCCACCTCTGTCTACACATGATTGCCCCAATAGTTAATTTTGGTTGTGCCAATATAATTACTACACCTTTAAACCTTTTAAAACCTTCACAGAGACAGAAAATGTGGGTTCTAATTTTCGTTTTAATACAGTTGTGCTGCAAATTTGATCTTCTCCATACAACTCCTCTTTAGAAAAGAACTATTTATACTAGAAAAACAGTTACAAACTTCTATAATTATCCTAAAAGTTTTGAAATAAAAATATGTTATGATAAATACAGTTTACCATTGAAAAACTTATATATAAACATATATTTTAATATTAGATTTCCTTTTGATATCAAAACATATTTATTGCCTGCATGTAATGGTCTAATTAGATTTTTATTGATATAAATATGTACAGTCTTGTTCAATAAATGAGAATATACATTTTGATGATACATTTGTCACATCAAATTAGATTTTGAAAATAACAACCTTTAAAAGGGAGCCTATAAAACATAATTTCTTCTATTAAGCACACATTTCTGTATTTCAAATGTTTTCACGAGTTGAATTTAATATTCTAATCTTATATGTCATTATTTAATCCACTGTAAGCACAAAATCATCATAATAAATGGAAATAAAGAACTTTAAAAATAATTCTGTGTGGCATTAATCTATACATGTTTTGCTAAGTGACTAAAGTGACTGAAATAAATTGACTTTTCAATAACTTACTATGTTTGCATAGTTGTAGCACTGTTGCCTTGAAGCAAGAAGGTCCTGAGTTTGAACCCCAGCCTTGGGTCTTTCGGCATGACCAGCAAGTAAGGCAAGGCAAGGCAATTGTTTCTATATAGCACACTTTCAAAGCAAGGTAATTCATTGTGCTTTACAGGATAACAAAAATGTGAAAATGAAAACATTAATCACTAAAAGAAAGCATAAACAGACGTTTACAAAGAGAAATAGAGAAACAATAAAAACACTAAAAGACAACATTTAAAATAATAATTGAGGATTAAAAAAATAAAATAAAACAATGATTTTAAATGGTCTCTCTTTAAATTGTCCTCAGTGTTTGGTGGACTGCTGACCTTTCTAGGGTTTACCCCACCTTTTCCCGCTTGGAAAAGCAGGAATTGATAATGGACTTATCGATGGGTCAAAAGGATCTTATTATCTGGCTAAGTTTCAGTCAAATCTATTTTCTTTGTCCCTCTTGTGTAAAGATCACTTTTGTGGTGAGTTTCCCTGATAACAGTTCCTCCCAACTGAGTGGTGGTTCTCAATAGCTCCTCGAGAATTAACCATAGACTGTAAACACAGGCCTTTATTTTCTTTTTGTTGATTGGCATTAATGGTTGGGATAACACATCTAATAACATGTAAATAACCTCATATTTGTGTGACATTTCAGAATCTCATAAAAATCAACAGATTCAATCATTTTTTTGTTCCTGTTATACAGTAAAAAGCATATGGTTGCTTAGATAGAACGTAATAGGGGATAAAATACAACTTTAATGCATTACGTGGCTACAAACGTGTTCTCCACCCCCTCTTACGTAGCTTCCGGCTTGCTGTACGTCCATAAACCTCGCAGTGATGGCTGCGCCGCCCGATGTGGAGAGTTTGGAATCTCTCATCAGTAAGTCTCTCCAACTTATTCCTCCGAGTCAGTGTTGTCTTGTGGTGCGGTTACGAAATAGTTTTTATCCGCGAGTTGCGGGTGAAATAGCGGCTCATTACAGGCTTACCTGGTGTAGCAGTACGGAGCTCAGAGGCTGCCGTCACCTCCAGGATGCTAACCTAGCCGCGGAGCTGCTCTACCTGCCAGCTGTCAACACCGCCCACAGTCAGGCGTAGCTTTAGCTCCGCGGTGGACAGATGCGACCAGGCTGTGGCTGTCAGAATCCCTGGGACACCCATTCAAAGTCGTGCATGTTATAAGATACTTATTACAGAGAGGAATACCGAGAAAAGTGCTGACAGAAAGCTAGCTACAGAACACTGTTAGCAGCTATAGGTGACACACCGGCAGGTTTGTTGGCTTGATGCTGTTTAAAGTGTAGTGTCGCACAGATAGCCGCGGGGCTCATTGTATTTTTACTGGAATAAATATTTTACGTGTCAGAACATTAAAAGAAATGTTAAGTCGGTTTAAAAAAAATAAAAATAACAGCTGTCAATGTTTTAGCCTATTTTTCCCCCAAACGTTAATCACTAGAGCAAAACGGTCTAAACTACAAATCCTAAAGAATCCTTTAAATATTTTAGTTACGTCATTACTTTGTAGTAATCCAACTTTTTTTAGTTTTCTTGGAACAGTGCTGGCATAAAGAAATCTGGTTTAATAGGAGTGTGACAAGAAAAAATATACTTTGTTTTAAATAAAAACACATTTTTAAAAATGTCAGAAATTAGTTTATGGAGGACCAGTTGTGCCAATTTTAAAGAAACTTTTCTAAATGGCTTTAATAGCTGAATTACTCCCCAGTTAATGGTTTAGGAAATGAATTAATGAGCTTACAATAAAAAAATTACAAAAATTCAGTAAGTGGAAAATCTATAATATTAAACAGAAGACAATACCCCATTTTAATCTTTAGCCGATATACATACTTGTTTTTTGATCTTTGAAAGAGGTAAGTGTATCAACATATTTTGCCCCAACTTTTCTTGGTTATTCCTTTACACATATTTTTGTTTCCCTTACCGTCTGCTTTTGTATGTGTGTTTTCTTCTTCTTTTTTTGGGACATTTCAGACAGAGCCACGAATCCACTTAACAGAGACACAGATTGGAACAACATAAATGCCTTTTGTGATCAGCTCAACAACGATTTGGAAGGGTAAGAGGAAACTCACAAGGCCGTTTGTGATGCTTGCAGATTATTTTGAAAATGTTCATCTGGTTATTACAGTATTTTTTAACTCTGGGAAATCCAACTCTGGAAATGTGTACAGAATAACGACTGCCTTTTAAAGTGAAGTTCATTTAAAATAATATGCATTGGTTACTACAGGGGGAAAAAAACATGCACTTAGATTCCTAATATTAAAAAAAGTTATTTTAAGTCCGCTTTGTTGGGTTTTCATGTCATGGTCCAACAACTCAGCTCAGCCACTTTTCACTGCAATTAGTTTTTTTTTTTGTGGTACATTTCTCTACCAGCTTTCTATTGAATTCAGATAAAATCAAAAATACTGAATAAATCCTGAAAGTCAAGTTAGATTATTCAAATTTTTGCTGCAATGAGATTTTTGCCACATTTATAGAAACTGAAGTTTTATCCTATTGTTGTTTGCAAATCGGATTAAATGAAGAACATCAGTGGAAAAACACAAGAGATTCTCCTTTAGAAATGTCTAGACTTTGACTAGGCCAATCTAATACATGAATGTGCTCTGATTTAAGCCACTCCACTGGTACCCTGCTGTATGTTGTTGGAAGGTCAGCCTCAGTTTAGCTTTCCTTCTCCACCTGAATCAAATCAACCCCACATCATAATGCTGCCACTATCAGGTTACACTGTGGGGGAGATGGTTTCAGAGAGTTCCAGATCTGCTGTCTAACAAGCCTCTGAGTCCTTCACAGACAATTTATCTACTTAAATAGGCGACCTCTGAGGGCAGTTTGTTGTGCTGAATTTTATTTGGGGTTAAAATGAGCTGAATGCAAAACAACTTCCTGCATTTTAGGTGTATATTTCTAAAGAAATATCTTCTCACCTTAAGCAATGACTTCTGTTGCAGACCTCAGTTGGCCACCAGGCTACTGGCCCACAAAGTCCAGTCCCCTCAAGAGTGGGAGGCCATGCAGGCACTATTAGTAAGCTAATTCCCACACAAGACTCCAACACTCAGAATTGGCTCCCTTCACCACACAAACGGTTTACAACACCCAGAAGCTTTTTTTTTTTAATGACCTGTATCTACTGTTTCAACACAAGGTTCTGGAGACGTGTATGAAAAACTGTGGGAAAAGGTTTCACTGCGAAGTGGGCAAGTTCAGGTTCCTCAACGAGCTCATCAAAGTAGTTTCCCCAAAGGTAAGAGTTCGAATCCGTCAGACTTGGTTACTGATGTTTGTGTGTTGTGGGTAAACTAACAAATACACCATTTCTTCTTCATGGATTTGATGCTCAGTATTTAGGCTCTCGTTCTTCAGAGGCTGTAAAAAAGAAAGTTTTAGAGTTGATCTACAGCTGGACGTTGGCGTTGCCCGACGAGGCTAAGATCTCAGATGCCTATCAGATGCTAAAGAAACAAGGTGGGAGGCTCAAGACATGATGGGTTTTTAAGCTTAAAGGCACAGTGTGTAATTTTCGGCCAGTAGGGGGCAGTGCATACCTAAATTATCACAAGCATGCGGTATCTGTGTCTTCGAGTAAGAAACTTAACAACGGAGGTCCAACTAGTGCTGTTTTCAAACGCTCAATTCCCTGAGAATTATCTATTTGCAGCAACATGACGAGCATATCAGTCTATCTTTCATCGCTTGGAAGTAGCGAAGAGGTAAAAATGTATTTATGGCAAAACTTTTTTGCATTTTGAGGGGAAATCATTGTTTTAATAGCGGGCTTCGTCCGTGCGCTTTGTCCGTCCGGGCTCTTGTAGAAGTAAAGGCGTCATCTAATATGGCTTTCCCCTGAAAAGAGGACCCGTGCCTATGTATTTTAAAACAGATTTTTAAAATCATATTTTACAATATCGCCAATATTTTGCAATCAATTTGCTTTATGTAATTATTATTACATAACATTTTAATGGCTATTTTCAAAGATGTACTGCAAAAACTACACACTGTCACTTTAATGTGGAAAGGATCTTTTATGCTGGTTAGAAAAGCTAAAGTAACTGGCAAAATTTATCTTTTTTTCCCCATTGCTGCATCTGTAAATCAGGTATTATTAAGCAAGACCCAGAGCTTCCGCCTGACAAACTACTGAAACTTCCTCCACGCAGACCTAAAAACGCCATTTTTGAGGACGAGGAGAAGTCAAAAGTACGAACCTTTCATACAACTATCCTATATGGATCTGATTGCTTGATAGGATGAAAACACATTTGTGGACGGTTTCCTACCACCTGTTTAAACTGGTTTACCTTTCTGCTTGGATAGATGTTGTCCCGCCTGCTAAATAGCTCCCACCCTGAGGACCTGAAAGCTGCTAACAAACTCATCAAGGAAATGGTCCAAGAGGTAGACCCTCTGTTTGATTTATTCCTGCTGTTTTATGTACCACATTTCAGCCGTGAGTGTTTAAGGCTATTGAATGCTACATTTAAATTGATCTTTTTTTTCTAAATTAAATTATGAAAACAACATATAGCTCAGAATTTTACCAACAATAATTAGGGGCACAAGTTTGAATTTAATGCAGATTTTCATTACCCCACCTTGGATCAAAACTATACATACAGACTGGAATATATACCTACATCTGCACTAATATTGGGATAAATGTTCTTCAACATGTTGCAGAGAACCCACACACATCTTGTTGCCTTCAGCAACGTTCTGGCATTATTCAGGTTATATATTGGAGTACTCGTTTTGATAGAATGGGCTGAATTTATTTAAACTGGTTTGCTTTGTGATGTAGACCACACTTTTTAGCATAGTCCTGAGATTTTCCATGAGCTCGATGTCTGGGTCGTTACAGAAGTGTAACATTAGCCTGCTTTACCCGTTCTAAAACCAATTTTAGTGTGGGTTGGAACAGCGGATTGTCTCAGAGTTAAACTTATCTGCCGTTTGTATGTTTCCAAATCACACAAACAAAAATGACCAACTGGAGTAAGTTCAGCTTCCACAGGCTCCCTTTCCACAAACTGCTCAGACTACAGCTGCCATGGTGGACGTCTGCCCCATTAACTCCCATAATACAGATATACGCTCAGCGCAATTGGATAGTTGAAAGAAACCCCCACAACTTTCCCTTTAAATGTTACAAAGATTGAGATAATTTCTCAGAACGATGAGAATACATTTTTTGAGTCGTCGAGATGAGGCTTTCAAAATTTGTGACGCTGTGCCCGCAGTTAAGCATGGTGGTAGAGTCGTGCAGAGGGTCCGTTTCCTCTCAAGTGGTTCTAAGGTGTCGCAAAGCACGACTTAAAACGGATTCCTCAAACTTGGTCTGAAGTTAACAGCTGGCCGGCTGAAACTTGAGACACATCTGGGTGTTAAACACACATTATTGCCTCAATGCTCTTATAAATATACTCTACATTTCTAAGCCAAGTCCGCTCTAAAGTAAGGAGCTTTGCAGATCCATTCCAGATGAGAAGTGGGCAGATATCCGGCCAGAAATAATCCCCAGAGCTACAAGAAGTGTGTGGTTTCTCTGCAGCGACACCTTGAACCAAATACTATGTATGTGCATACTTTTGGACCTCTCTCGATTAGACGACAAACTGGACAATAAATTCATGATATACACTGACAAACAACTCCTGGACTTAAAGAGTCACCAGGTCAGTATTTTCAACCGATTTTCATCCTGATCTCTAAGGCTCCCACACATCAGGCTGAGAAACTCCACTCCATGTATTTAGTTTTTATTATTCAGTGTCTGTTGGTGACGTTGGCGGATTTCCTCGTCGTCCATTCAGGATCAGAGGCGTGCGGAGAAGGTGTCAAAGCGGGTGAACGCCATCCAGGAAGTGAAGGAGAGCGTCGCTCTGCTAACTCAGCTTCTGGAGGACTATGACCGCACGGCTACTAATCAGGGCAACGCCGACCTGATACAGGTGAAGGAAAAAAACTCATGGTTTGAGGTGGTGGGCGCTCGGGTTGGTTCACTCCCTCACGCACAGCCGCAGCTTGATTTGGCAGAGTGTAAATGTATCTTTCCTCGCCGTCAGGATCTGTACCAGCGCTGTGAGAAGATGAGGCCGACGCTGTTCAGGCTAGCGAGCGACACGGAAGACAACGACGAGGCTCTGGGTGAGCAGCGTGCCTTTTTCATCAGCTATTAGGCAGTTTGTGAGTGAGAGGGATCCGTTTTTTTTGTCACTTCTAATGCTTTTCTGCACAGCTGAGATCCTCCAGGCCAACGACAGCCTGACTCACGTCATCAACCGGTACAAGCAGCAGGTTAAGGGGGAGATAGTGAATGGAAACAACGCGTTGAACACACAGAAACCTGCTGGTGGGTCAAGAACAGAGATGGTTTAGAGTTCTTGTTTTTAGGGCTTAGTAAGCTGATTGTTGGTTGTCCTTTTTATTTTCGGTACTGAGGCAGGCACGGCACTACTAGATCTGTCAGGATTGGACACTTCACCCCAGTACCCGCCTTCCTTCCCTAACCCCACAGACGGCCTCAATGCTCCCTCCCAGGAGACGCGAATCAGTCTCCTTGATGATGAGCTCATGTCACTCGGTAACAATTTCTCAGAAAGTCACATTAAGGGGGGTTTCCGAATTGAATATGAACGCCTTCATCGTTTGTGACTCCTGAAACAGCTTCTGAGCTATGAATGTTTGTGAACTGTGAAGGTTTAAGCGAAGGAACGCACACCTCCAACCCTCCATCCCAACAAGAGGACTCCACAGCTTGGGATTCCTTCCAGGTGAGGGACAGGAAAATGCTTCAGAACCTGCTTCAAACGCACCAAACCTCAACTCAGAACACCCAGTTAATTATTTTTATTTTTTTTTCTCCTTGCAGTCGTCTGACAGCATTGAGAGAGATGTCCAAGCAGCTCCTAGTCTCCTCCTGAATCCTGACCCTCATCTTCCTCATTCCCAGCCTCTGTCATCCAGCTCCAACCCCGGGAACTCGGCCCTGGATGAGCTGGACCTGCTGGGAAAGACTTTACTGCAGCAGTCCCTGCCACCAGAGGGTCTGCAGGTCAAATGGTATTATTTTAACACTCTGCATGCCCGCAACGTCTTAGAGACACCATGTAGGAGCTCACAGCACGCTCTCAAGTTTGGACCACCGGCATATATTTCCTTCTGTCTTCCTTTTAGCCGATGGTGATGGTGAAACCTTATATTTGGTAATAAAATAACTCCAAAACAGTTCATTAGGCTTGTCCATCATTCTGCAGATGTTGTAGAAACATGTGGCCCCCTTTGTTCTCCAGAGAACCCTTTTTCTCCTCCTCCTACTCGCCCGTTTCTCCACCTGTGAAAGCTACTAAGGTGTTTTCTCTGTGAAAATACAGCAGCACAACAAACTCTTAGAAATGGAGACAAGCCTTTAGACTTGATGTACTACTAAAAGGTTTGGGATTCAAGTTTTGTAAAGAGTACATATCTTCTATAAGAGCTCTGACAGGTGGTGTGCATGTTCTCTCATGAAAGGGTGAGTTTGAGTTGTTTGCAGGCTGTGAGCTAATAATTCCACGCATTAGTGTGTTTATAGTAGCTGTAGCTTCATTAATAATACAGTGATGTTGAAAGGGGGGTATAGAGTAGCCAAATACTGTACTCAAGTACAACTAGCACTAATTCAACAAATTTTTACTCAATTAGGAGTACAAAGTAGTAATCCAAAAAATTACTCTAATAAAAAGTGTGATTAAAAGGCTACTCAAGTATTGAGTATTTGCCTTTAGATCATAATATTTTATTTGATATTTAAAATTAATGTAATTGGTCAAAAATGTAAATTTATTTGCAAATTGTAAAGGCTAATATATATATATATATATATATATATATATATATATATATATATGTATGTATATGTGACATAATTTTAAAATAACAAATCAGGCTAGAATAACTTTTTTTTTAAACTATTTTTTTTCAAAGTAAGACTAATGAACCCAATACTTAGAGTAGGTAATGTATATTAGACTAGGTCCCACTCGACCTCCAAATGGCACAACAGCCTCAGCAGATTATGCTGAGGCTGTTTCTATGTCATCCTTTTAACATAGAAAAATTATGTTAAAAGGATGAAGCTTGTGTACAAACAAGATGTCTCCCTTCAATATAAACTACTCAAATGCTTTTTTTTTCTTTTTTTTTCAAAAAAGTTGCTTTATTAAATGGATGTAGTTTCTACCCACCTCTGATGTTCACCCTACCTCCAGCACCTTGTTTTCTGTTAGACCATCAATATTAACACTTTGAAGTTAAAATGAAACCAGCTCTCTGGTTCAAATCCAACTATCTTCACATTCTCATAGACGGCTGCTTTTTTTCATTTTTAAAATCTTATTTAAATGTGTAAAAGCTGCTCATCTTTCTTCTTTAAGGGACAAGCATCAGTCCAAGCCCACCCTGAGGGATCTCCAGACCAAGTCGGGAACCAACGCTAGCACGCATCCCTCTGTAGCCCTCGTTCCCGATCATCCTGCTCCCACCCTGCTGGAAAGATCTCCAACTCACTCGGCAGCTCCTTCACCAGACGTTTCCCTGGCTAATGTTTTTGTACCACTAGAATCCATCAAACCCAGTGAGTACAGAGAAATCCCTCCTGATATACATTTCTCTGCAGATTTTTCGATCTAGCTGCCTCTAAAGAAGGAGCATCTCCTCCTCCAGGTAGTCTGTTACCCATTACGGTGTTCGACGGACACAGTCTGCGGGTTCTCTTTCACTTTGCTCAGGATTCGCCTCCATCCCGGCCAGACGTGTTGGTGGTGATCATATCCATGCTGTCCTCAGCCCCTATTCCCGCCACCAATATACACTTTGAAGCTACAACTCCAAAGGTCAGCAGCGATTTACTCCAAGATGCAGGCTTTACAGTTCCTCCTGTTGTAACTTTTACATCTACTCTTTAGATCATTTCTGAGGGCAGTTGGTTGCAAATGATTGTGTTTAGGGGTATCAGAGTAGATGTGGTAGTTTGCTGATTGTGTCTGTAACGGCTGCTGATGTTTCTGTGTGTCTGCAGTCTGTGGGAGTGAAGCTGCAGCCTCCATCAGGATCAGAGCTCCCAGCTTTTAACCCCATCATGCCCCCTGCAGCCATCACGCAGATCCTGCTCATAGCCAACCCTAACAAGGTAGCTACGGGGTTTCTGTTTATTCCCATTAGATTACACGTTGTCAGGCGACTGTTGTTGCATTTAGTTCCCTTTTAAAGTCTTTTTAATGAGTTTTCTTCCTCCTTTCCTGCAACACTGGGAAGCTGGATGAAAGGAGGCTACAACACTTTTCCCTTAAAGGGACTATATCATGCTATTTTACAGACTTCTGGGATAGAAATGTATATGATAAAATTTTACCATTGGTGTTCTCCAATATTAATTTGTCCTGAAATTTAACTTGTATCCTGTAGTTAATGTTGGACAACAAAGTGAAACGGCTCGTTTCTCTACTCTCCGCTGCGCTTCAGAGCCGGGAGCAGATCAAACTTAAATAAACTGTGCTGAGTTTATCTCAAACAGTATTCTGACAAAGAATCTTAAAATCAAGAAGTACCACAATGAAACTCTGTTATATTAAGGGCTCAGACCTTTGGTTTATTTTTTTTTGATAAAACAAAAAGTCAATAAAGTCTATTTCATTTGCTTAACTCCAGGCTTTAGACAGAGCCCAAACCAACACAGCTGAGTCCACTAAGCAAATCTTTCCAGCCCAGTATATAAAAAAGCCTTGGGTGTTGTTTGCACCCGTTTACTGAACATTCAAGAGATGCTACAGATCAATTAATTAAACACACAATGCTGTTATAAGATCACATAAGCAGCTTGATTAATGGCTAACACACATTAGCATGTAGCCACTTACTTGTCTGTCCATCAGGCGTCTTTGTTATTTGATCCAGTTGCTGTTCTTTAGGAATGTAGAATAAAATCCTGTAATCCATGCAGCAAAACAGGCGTTTTCAGAGAAAGTAAAAAATCCAACAAAAGTATTTTAAGCTGCCAAAAACCGAAACAGCCATGAATTTTGAGAAGGAGGAGGGTGTGTTTGAAAATCAACCAGGGGTAAGCCGCTCTGCCTGCAGGGGCGGTACAGACACCTGTAGCACTCAACTTTCAACCAGTGATGTCACTAGTTGAACACTCAGTCATTTTCTAGGAGAGGGAAGGGTAGCTGCTTAGAGAGCAGAATTGAGGAGGATTACTCATACATGCATGAATTAAGCCAAAAACCAGTCTGGTGGGGGTTTTTTTATGAGAAAATTGCATTATCAGATGGTTGAAAACTCAAAAACTTTATTTTGCATGATATAGGCCCTTTAATAAAAGGAGTTTTTGATTCACACTGTGCATAAAATACCACATATGAAGTTGAGACGGCTATGAAAATCTGCATTATTTTTTCAGCAGTAGGAATACTTATTGCTTTTCTTTTTTCTTTTTTTCTTTTTACAAATAAGACCATCTGGTAAATTATCATTTTCTCCTCCTGAAACCGTGGCGTTTTTACTCAAGGTTCTCACATTGGGAGAATCCGACCAATCCATTACTTGTTTATTATGTCTCTATCCTTACTGTGATCCAGCTATTCGTTTCTATAGGTCTGACCCTTTTCTTCCTTTTTTGTTTTGTTTGTGTTAGGAGAAAGTTCAGCTGCAGTACAGACTAACCTTCTCCATGGGCGAGCAGGAGCACAACGAGAGCGGCAGCGTAGAACAGTTCCCCAATCCTGAGACGTGGGGGAACCTATAGCACCTAAAACACAACCTGACAGACTCTCTGCTTTCAGACTTTCTCCTCCAACAAACACTCCACATCAGCCTGTCTTCACACACACGGTTACTTTGCAGTCTCAGCTGATGTATATTTTTTTCGAACGGGGTTATACTCATGCGACGTCTGTGTGACGTGTGTCTGCTTCGTTCTAAAATAGCCATATATGTCCAGGTCTAGTCTGTTTTTTGTTTTTTGTTTTCGTACGTGGCTGCAATCTAACGAGCAACTGCTTTTTGTCACATCATGAAAGGATGAAAACAAATGTGTGCATGTTTGCTCATTCTGTGTGCTTTATCTTTTTTTTAAATCCTTATTTCTAACTTATCTGCATTTAATAGCATGCTCCTCAAACATGGGACAAATCTTGGAAGTTTTCTGCACCTATGTGCTAGATTTAATGAATTCTTTGTAGTGTTTATTTTGTGATTACTTGCTTCTCACATAGCCGCTGAGACACTTTTTGATTGCACAAAGAATTATTATACTCACAGCACTGTTTCCCTTCACCTTGTGTAATGAACAAAACCTACTGTAACATCGGATCATGTACGTACATGGATTTTATGCCATATGTGCCTATTTTGCTGTTGTATTTAAATTTCTAACCTTTTGACCGGATTTTTCCTCTCTCATCTGTTACATGTTGATCATTAGATCTGCTGTATACATCTTTGAATATTCAAACAGTTTGATTGCTTGTGGGTTTAAGTTGATATTGAAGCATTTAGCAGGAGAAGCTGAATCTCAAACTTAATTATATGCAAAATGAGCCACAGCGTCTCCTGAACATGTTGGACTTGTTTTTATATGAGTGATTCATGGTAGCTGTGCCCCCCACACAGCCTCTCAATCACATTCCACTACACTAACTCCCAATAAAAGTGCTCTGCGATGGAGAAAGCTCCGATTGTGTAAATTTGACCTGTCTGGTGTGCAAGAATGCGACAATGGAACATTTCAAATGGAAAATAACTTTATCCAATGTGTCACAGCATGGCTTCAATGATCAATTAAAAACATTATTAAAGACATTGGAAAAAGTCAGAGGTATTAATAAAAAACTACCATGATTAAACAGTCTTGAGGGTTGTTCCACGAATCGTGCTAATCTCAAAGGTCAGGCTTTGACAATCCTCCCTTAATTTCCAAAAATTCAGTCCCAAAGGTTAATTTAAAGCTCTGTTAGGTCACTATTGTGACTTCCTCTTGGACAAGCCTGTATAGGATGCTGCTTAAGTTATAGTCAATCATTAACTGAAACAATTTAGCCTGTCATAAGAGGGAAAAATGGGATTTAATTCGTTTACTTATGTTTTCCTCATGCATTTAAAAATATCACTTTATAATTCAATATTTAGCTTGAAACTAAATATTTAGCAAGATGCTAGTTAAATATTTAGTTAGCAAACTAAATATTTAACTTCAAACTAAGTGTGTAATTATGGCTAAATAGTCAAATATTTAGCTTGTTAATTAAGATCTTAGTTAAAAACGGTTAAAATGTTAAAAATATGACTTTAAAATTGAACTCCCATTTTTCTCCCCGTCATTAGACTCAAATTATTGCTGTTAATTATTGACAGTGTAACAATCGGTAGGCCTACCCCTATAAGTCTCAGTGATTCATAAACAAAATAACAGCCATTTAAAAAGCCCCCATACTTACTAATTTGCCTTTAACTAAAATCCGGTCAGAATTACAGCTGAGATAGTGGAACTGAAAATATCAACAGTCATTCAGCCTTCCCCCACTTTATTCTGCCTCGCCAAAAACAATGAACTGCTGCTCAAAGTTTTAAACTCACATCACCTTAACATGGCGAGTACGTCCAGAAAAAAGTAGCTGACCCACTTTTACCAAAAAATTGAGCCATATATATATATATATATATATATATATATATATCTTTTAACCAAATTGTTTAGATTTCATTCTGGACTAACGCCTATATTTATATCGTTTGTCCACCAGATGGCGCTCCTAATATTTGAAAAAAGCTGAAATAGTTTGAAGTGGAAAAAAATAACAGCAGGCCTATATTCTTGTTTTGTAGCAGGTTTTGTTTGTGGAAGTGGGCACTGTTTTTTTTCCTTTAGTGGCTAATATGTCTGGGCTTTAGAAAATGTGAAGAGTTAACATTACCCCTTCTGTATTGAGATAAACACACAAAAAAAAAAACAATTGCGTGATCAACTAAATAGTTCAGAGGTCTTTAACAGCTGAAATCAGTCTGAATAGCCTGATGTTAGACAGGCTATAACGAGACTTACTTTAAACTTGGGAAGAGAGAAAGCGAAGGGGAGCAAGGTCAAACTCCATGCCCCCTTATCCATCACCTGTACTGTCCTAAACTGCCCTTAAAATCTGCCTTTTTTATTAAAACAAAGTTTTTATTGGCTTTCTTTGAACTAGAAGAGAATTTTTCCCCCTTCCAACTTGCAGTGGAAACCTGTAGGATCTAGTGTGCTCCCAAAAGAAAATGGTGATGAATAAGCTATGTAACTGAGAACTGTGACGGTGATGGGGTGGATTTTCTATTGGCCTTTTTCTGCTTTAGTTCCGATAGCTCCAAAAGCCTCCATGGTTAGTTCTGATGGCAGTGGTAACACAGGGCACGGCCTTCCTCGTCCACTAACAGAATGTGAAGCGGACACCTGGCAAATCTTAGTGGACAGTAAACATTATTTAAAAATTTGCGTCATTGCTCTTCTGTGCTTAAAATAGCACCGTTCATCTCCCAGTTGTTCATGGATCATTGGAGAAATTCTCACTAGGATGTTTTGACTTTATTCCTTATTCATGCCAGTGTTTTGTTTTTTTGGTATAAACTGTGCAGTAACTTCACTGGAGCGGTCTGGGAATTATTTACTGTTGGCATGACAACCTTTTCTTCTCAGAAAAACCCTGAAGTCCCAAGCAGCTGAAGATGAGTTTATTTGGAGCACAGACCCTTACCAGTGCACTCTGCAGTCCCGTCATACTTAGTGCAGTATTTCAGTCTGGCCTTGAAGATTTCCAAAGAGAAAAGCAGCTTCTTTTGCTGTCCTCTGTTTCCACCTTATTGTAGAAACACTAGAAACCCGCCCGCTGCCATTCCACAGCAAGCTCTGCACTGGAGGCAGCTTGCTCCTTCAGCTAAACGATACTGCTGCTCTTTCAACTTTCTTGGGCATCTTGAAGTGTTCTTCACACAGCTTTTCACTCACTGAAGTCCTAGTTGATTCGATAAATGGTAGATTTGGCTGTGGTTTTAACGGAAGTATTACTCTTGCCTGTGAAACTGTTCTTAAGCAAATTGCATGCATGCAAACTGCACATTTTCCTGGATAGAAGCCTTGGTTTGACACCAGCTGCTATGACATCAACCAGGCTTAAAATATGAAACCAAGGTGTAAATACAGACGCAATATGCTAGGAAGAAGTAATAAGCATATAAAGGACATGGTGGAGGAAGGCAGGCTGAAAGGACAGAAAGAAGGTGATGATGAAGGAAAGAAAGAACCAACATAAGGAAGGAAAAACAGAAGGACTGACGGTTAGAAGGAAAGAAGAGAAAGAGCAAGGACATAAGGAGGGAACTGGGGTTGGACTCAATGTAGAAATGACATAATAAATCAATGAATAACAAACATGGAAAGAATGGACATGAGGGAGGGAGGGAGGACACAAAGATGGAAAAGTTGAAGAGTTGGAATGATGGAGGTAAGAAAGGACATAAGAAAATTAGACAAGGAGCACCAGAAAAAAGTACAGGAGGAAGGAAAGAAGGACACTAGGAAAAGGAGGACAGAAGGAATGGGGTGGGAGCAAGGATGTGTGGAAGGTTTAGAGTATGGGAAAGTGAGGGAAGACTGTCCCCCCCTCCCCACTAACCCAAACCTGGAAAGTAGAATGATGTTAGCTTCCCATTTTGCAAACAGCTAAAAGCCTTTTTCACTACCTTGATTGCCTTTAAGCTACTCTAAAGGCTTTACAAACCTGCTGTGATTGGCTAAATGCCGGACAAATCCCGCCCTCAATATGATTTACATCTTTTACGTTAACCTAGAAGACATACATGTTATTAAAAAAAATTCTATTGATACTTACATATTTCATATCTTTGATATGTAATATTTCAAGTTTCTGAGAAACAGTATTTTGGATTTCCTACAACTGAAAAAAATGCTTGAAATATTTTACTGTGTAATAACTATATATATATATATATATATATATATATATATAATTTTTTAATTGAGATTCCCCTGTATTTTGTTGAACACTGCCCTGTTGTTTAAAGTAAAAATTAATGTGGAGTAAATCACTACATGAGGTTATGGAAATAAGCACGTCTGAAACTGAAAAATATGTTAGGAAAAACATAACTGTTCCCCAGATTTATTTATTTGCTTTCCGACACCAACTGAAGTCAACATAGCATCTAAACAATCAGCCAATATACATAATAAAAAGTATTCAACCAAAAACGTCAGCAAGTATAAAATTGAAACAACTCAACGCTAAAATATTCAAACAGAACACTATACCGAACAATGCCTCACACATTCATTCATCCCCTGCAAGCATCTCACAGTGCTTTATTTACCTGTATTTACACAAACTTTAAACGTAATCTCAGAACTATTTTATAGTGTTTAAATCAAGATACCCCAGCAAGATAAAATATTACCTGATGGCTGAAGTTGTGGTAGTAATTTAGAGGTTTTCAAACTAGTGTAACAAAGATTTAATAGGATAGACGAGGGATGCAATCAGGATTGCAGCCAAAAAAAAAAAGAAAAAAAGAAAAAAACGATATATGACAGATATTTTATTTCAACTGGAGTTTCTAGAGAAAAGGATGTTTCCAAAGACACATCTGTCTCGAACTACAGACCATTTTAATCTAATTTTTTGCTGAAACGGTAGGCTAATGCTGCCATCTTTGCTCTCTGTGTTGATATGACTCCTTGAATGCTCAAAACCCATTTCAGGTTAGCTTCAGTTAATTGCTTCAAGTTTTTCTCCTGCTTCGTTAACTTAGGGCTTTGAATGTCATGAAAACTATGGTTTCCACTGCTCTCTGCACATCTCTCTCCTAGCCAATGGTAATCCGGGGACATCTGAGCATAGATCACTTGACAAAGGCAGACAGTAGGGGGAAAACAAATAAAACTGTCCATCTTTGACTGTGAACATTGTTTTAAGGAGTAAGAACCACTTGATTTTTAAGGGAAAACCCAGCTTCAAATCGATTGATAAAATAATGTGCAAAGCAAAGAATGCATTTTTATAAGTTGTTCAGTGAATTTAGGCTGTGATTTTTAATAAATCATAACCTTCTATCACAGTCCAATGACAAGTAGTTGGGAGCAGGGTTTAGTTGTAGACTCAAATACATAAGAAAAATTTTATACTTTGGATCAGGTCAGAACATCCCTAAAAATAATAAGATCCTCATCAAATTTTCCTTCTTTACCAAAATTATTCATTCATCTGAGCTGTACTATGAGGTGCCTTGTTTTTGCCTGCAATCGTCATCCTACATCAATATGTAAAATGTGATTGGATTATGCATTCATAAACAGAATATATACATTCAAAGGCATAACACCAGCAAGTAGTTGCTGATGTGGAAAAGCTGCTGAGGATTTTCATCATGTTTAGGAGGAAATCCATTAAAGCCAGCAGAGGACAGCAAAAACACCAGAAATCACTAATTCCTGTTTTTGTCCATTTTTAAAGACGTTTTTCTTTTCATGTTTCAATAAAATGGTCAAATTAATCAGGAATATCAATCCCACTGAAGTTCAAGCCTTCCTTTACCCAAACTGTCATAGCATTAAATCTGAAATCCACTGCAGTAGATATGCGGTGACACGTAAGGACCAGGAGGGGCAGGCCTGATCTGCGCTGAACGAAACGGCATCAATGAGAAGATTACAGACTCCAGCGTATCACAGCTGGGCCAGTTCAGCAGGAAGCGTCGCTCCTGTAATCTGTAATCTGTAATCTGCGTGGGCGTCGTCCTTCCGCCCGTCCCCGTCGCCCCGCCGCAAAAAACAAAACAATCTCTCCCACAGCTGTCCTGTCTGTGAACCGGGGGCGTCACGCTGACAGCTGGGTTCACTTTCACTGCTTCCGATCAAACAAACCTACAATAACAACAGAGTACGTGGTATATTCATATTATATCTGACATACATTTCTCAAATATTGTGTTAATGAGTTGTACACCCAGCATAACATATAAAATAGTTTGTGATAAAAAAAAGAAAAGAAAACCGATAAAACACCTAAATCCAGCAGATCAAAGCTCTGTACCTTAAATATATGAAGCAACTCTATGCTTAAAAATCAGTGGAGCTCAGAGCTCTCCTCTTATTTTTGGCAATATTTTAACAAGAAAAACAAACATAAAACTAAGCAAGCCATCTATTTTAGGTGAAGATGGCACTAATTTTTCTCTGGCTTATCCTGCTGTACCATCTAAAGTGCATTAACCAGACGCTCTAATTAGGAGGCACGGTTATTTGAAGAAATTCATATTCTGACATGTATACAGATTTTTAGCTACCATCTGTAACAGTAATACAAACAGCTGCTATATGACATCAACACAAATAACAACTTAGCCTTTAAAGACTGATGGTTCCTTCCTCACTCTCTCCGGGCGCTCTCTCTCTCACCTCTGTTGCTGCTGTCTGATCCCCGCGGCCCTGAGCTCTCATTCTTACCCAAATTAAAACCACTTTTTTTTTATTAAGGCTTAAATGAAAAGGTCAGATTTAATGACAGCGTTAGAGAGGCTCTACAGTCTCAGAACTCGTCGTCGGAGCTTAGCAGGAGCGTTTTCTCGTTGTCTCCCCGGGTGCTGAGGTTACTGTGGCTGCGGGACAGCGACGGCCCCCCGCCTCGCTCCAGCGTGGACTGCTGGGTGTACTGCTGGTAGGCCGGGGAGAAATTATGGATGGCGTCCTGGACCATATCCCCGGGATTCATGGTTTCCTTGAGGCTGCTGGAGATGCTCTTCATCGGAGCGCAGCGACCTGGATGCGGGATGGAAGGGTTGGAAAGTTACTGAAGACTGGAGAAGATAACTGGCAGAGGGATGAACGTGACAGGTGAGTGATGAAAAAGGGAGTTTTACAAAGTAATATTTCAAAATTAATTAAATAAAAATTTGTTATAAAAGAAAAAAACTGTAAACAGTTAACGGCCTTTGTTCGAATAGCGCTTTATCTCATCCTGAGGACCCCAAAGCGCTTCACACTGCATTCTGCAGCACCCATTGTGTGAAATGTCTGGTTTGCACTGAACATTCACAATTTTGAACTTATCTGCAGATTTTCCTCAATATTGCAGAAATATCCTGCCTCTGTTTGCGAACACTGTGTTGCCTAGAACACAGACCGTTTGCTCATATTCCTCCTCAGAGAGACCAGAGAGTTGATATATTCATTTTAATCAGTAGCACTGGAGCAGGAAGACGAGGCAAAACTAGGGGAATCCTCTTCAGGACGCTGCTGCTAATCTTTATAAAACCCTTGCAGAGATCATATATTTCTGTCTGATCTACGCTTATTCTTTATGTCTCTGCTCATATGAGATCATTCAACAGAATAAAGGGATGAGAGTTGTATCATCTCTCATCCTCCTTGAGAGGTAGTCACAGCTCTGTAGCGACATATGCGCAGGCAGAAACAGGGAACCAATACTGCAAATACAGCAAACGTTTAACCTGGCCCAACAATGGGATGCTGTTTCCTATTAGAGCTATGTGCTTGGAGAGACCATTGGGCTTATGAGGTTAACTTCTGATCATAGAGTGCTCTTCTAATGTAAGAAATCTGATGAATTGCTGATTCTGGTGGAGATCAAATGCTGAAGATGGGGAACAAGAATTCTAGCAGCCTGGATAAAGATCACAGGAAATGCCCGACACACATTTTAATGCTTCTCCTTATGTGAGAGCTGCTGGGTTACAGGGTTAAAAGACAAAACTGTCTTTACTTTGGTCTTGCATGATGGTGGGTGTGTCATGGTTAGGAGACGCATGAGCTTGGTGAGGAGCTAGAGTTTATGGAGGGATCCTTGAGTGCCGACATGAAGCAGATAATTGTCCTGTCCTTTCAGAAACTGCTCTATAGATCAGTATTCCAACAAGATAACGACCCTATCCATGCCTCCAACACAACCACTGCCTTGCTGAAGAGGGTACAGGTGCCAGACTGACCAAACACGTCTACAGACCTAAAACCTGTTGAGCATCTGGTCGGGAATCCTCAAACTCAGGGTGGAGGAGTGCAGGGTCTCTGACATCCACCAGCTCTGTGGTGTTGTCATGGAGATGTTGTCATGGAGAAGTGGAAGAAGACTCCAGTGTCAACCTGTGAAGCTAAACTGAACTCCATGACCAAGAGAGTTAAGGCAGGGCTGGAAAACAATGGTGGCCACATAAAATTTTGCACTTAGGGGGTTATGTAAGCTGTGGACGGAATACTTTATACTCCATCAACGTGTCACGTCTTCAGTGTTGTCCCATGAAAATATATACCTACAGGTATCTAAAGTACGGCAGCACCTCAAGTGTGGTGGAGTGGATATCCTGCAAGGCTTCTTGCCTTATCATAAGAGCATAATGACCACTTGTCTAAGAAATATATACAGATACTTATGGATGTTTACTTGAAGCTGCTTAAAAGACTCTACAGAGTAGGACCATTTAAAACACATTTAAAAAGTGTGAAAACTAGTATTTATATAACGTTTATATCTAAAAAATTTAGCATAGTTGCTTAAAGGCACAGTGTGTAATTTGCGGCAGTGCATACCTAAATTATCACAAGCATGCGGTATCTGAGTCTTCGAGTAAGTAAGTCGAACTAGTGCTGTTTTCAAACACTCAATTCCCTGAGAATTATCTATTTGCAGCAACAAGACGAGCACATCAATCTCTCTTATATATCACAGAGTGTGTGTCCACTCACATGAACAATAAACTAAAACTCTGCACTGCTGTATATACTTACTGTATATACTTACTGTACAATAACCCTGGTTTGGTGTATATATTATCCTTTATTTTTTATTTATTTATTTATTTTTTTCCGTTTTTTAATTTCACTTATTTAAGTTCTGTACTGGAGAGAAAAGTTGCCGGAGTCAAATTCCTTGTATGTGTCATACTTGGCCATTAAAGCTGATTCTGATTCTGATTCTTTCATTGTTTGGAAGTAGCGAAGAGGTAAAAATGTATTTATGGCTAAACTTTTTTGCATTTTGCGGGGAAATCAATGTTTTAATAGAGGGCGTGTTCCGTGCGCTTTATCCATCCGGCTCTTGTAGAAGTAAAGACGTCATCTAATATGGCTTTCCCCTGAAAAGAGGACCCGTGCCTATGTATTTTAAAACTGATTTTTAAAATCATATTTTACAATATTGCCAATATTTTGCAATTTATGTGCTTTACATAATTATTATTACATAACACTTTAATGGCTATTTTCAAAAATGTACTGCAAAAACTACACACTGTCACTTTAAGCATTTAGTCTGCAGGATGAGAGAAGCAGCCAAAAACAACTCAATTTTGTGAACGGATATGAAATAACAACAAAAAGGGCGGTGTAAACACTTTTCAAATGGTAAAATAATATCACAAAATGTTCACAGAAAGCACAGACAAGCCGACAAAGTGATGAATCACTAACCACACTTAAATCAGTCTAATGAGATACAATACTGGGAGGGGGAAAGACTAAACAGAGCCAACGTCAGACCTACCGTATTGTCCATAGATTGGAAATGAGCCTTTAAGTGCAGCAGAACGAGGAGGAGAGAAAGAGAAGGAACAAAAGAAAGTCAGGATGAAAATAGAAGAAGAGTAAACAGATGGAGAAAGGAGAGCGACTATTAATAGTTCACTGTGTTGTGGACAGGAATCAAAGTGAAAAGGGAAGGGACAAACAAAGAGAGGTCAGTTCCGTCCCAAATTACGGCAGTACTGCATCAGGAAAACTCCTGATCACTTTCCGCATCTACATATTCTTCCTGCTCTAATGTCCAAACAGAGCTGAGCTCCGCACAGATGTCACCTACCGTACGAGTCCAGCCTTTTGTCCATGTAGACCTTGTAGGTGAAGGCATGGCGCAGGGCCACGGCGGCGAAGAACATCTCGATGCAGATGATGAAGTTCTGGTAGCCGGCTGCGACCGTTCCCTCGCCCACGGAGAAGTCGGCAGAGTTGATCCGAGGAATGGCGCCGCATTTCTCCAGGATGGCCAGAAGCATCCCTACATAACATGACGGGAGTTAGTTTGAGGTGTGCTTTTTCAAACAGAAACCATAAAGACAAAAAAGTCAAGAAGCTACAGGAAGAGCACGTTCCAACAAAGCTTGATATACAGTTGGGGCTCATAAGTTTACATACACCTCTGAGCATTAAATGAAATTGATCTGGACTTTTGATGAATTTTCCAAACACCTCTTGGAGGAATATTTATTGGAGAATATTTATTCAAGATAAAACTGCGATGAGTTTTAAAAGCTCCAAATGGGTCAACTAGTTTGAACTGTTTGTGGAATTTCTCTAACCAGCTTAGAGTCAAAATTATAGATACAGGCTAGAATATATTCACATATTCACATCTCCACCATAGTGGCACTTCAAAATCTATTAAATAGGTGATACAGAAGCCTCTGCTATGTCTCTATATCATGAGGCCAAGGCCAGATAACTTCTTACTGATTATTGTGATGGGTTGCACGTAGGGATGTCCCACTCAGCATTTTAGGCCTCTGATCCCGATCAAATATTTTGCCTTTAGTATTGAAATTTATAAAAGTGAAATTAATTTTTAATGTCTTTAAACTTTTTAATAAGACTAATTTCCTCATTAGGCATTTCCATTATTTATGTAAATCCCATGAAAGCAAAATCTTATAGCGAATTGAAGGTCAACTTCAGTTTAATATTGCAGACAAAAGTAAAAAGCAAAACACTTACTTGGTACAGTATTACAAAATAAAATGTTTTATTTCTGGCAGGCTGTATGCTGGTGTGCACAATGCCTCCACTTTTATGAGATCACATTCACTTTATTCATGTCTTTTTTTGAGTAAATATGTGTTAGAAAGCCCACATTATTCTAAGTTTGTAAGTTGCAGTATTATTATTGGTGTTTTCTCTATAAACTGTAATATCCTATGCTCCTGAATTTAGCATAGATTTCCAACACTATTTAAATGAAACATAGGTGCAGCTCAGTTTCTGGCCTTTTTTTCCTCTTTTGCTGCAGGAGCTAAGAGAACTTTTTCTGAAGGTTAGTTTCTATGCCTGTGTTATATAGTTTAAGCATAATTGTTGAATTTTACACATATTAGAATTGTGTTTAATCTGCTATGCTGATTTGTGGTAATTGAGAGTCCTTGTTTGCTCCACGATTACCATGAAACGTAACTAAGAGGTACTTTTGTAAAAATCGGGACGACTCGTCAGCTAATATGGCCGATCTCCAATCGCCGAAAAATGTGAAAATATTAGCCTGATCTGATCTTGAGATCGGGAAATACCTAATTGTAAGGGTAGTTTTTCTTTACCTCCATAGACATACTTGACAGCATTAATGCTCTAAGAACTGATTCAGACAGGTTGGAACCATTGCTAAACAAATGATGATTCAAAAGAAATCAGCATCAGTAACTTGGGAAGAACAAGCAAACTGTCCACACAGGAATAATAATAAAATAAAAGGGTTGAAAAAACTTTCGTGAACACCAAGAACTGGGAACTGCTGGGTTTATTAGTGCTACGTAACTATGGACTGAGAGGATGGCGATCATAAGAGATTTTAGACAACTCCTCCAAAATCGAAACCTTCAAGAAAACAACTGAGGCTTTCAAACCAGAAAAAAATCAGCTGTCACGTATGGTGGCGACAGTATACAGATGGGGGGCTGTTTTGCTCCTAGTCGTAATGGTGTATTGAACATAGAAGATGAAAACATATAGGAAGGAGGAAAAGAACACAAGTTCTACCAGGATAATGAGTCCAAACACACTTATAGGATGAATTTGTAAAGGCTAACATTAAGCTTCTTCAGCGGCCCACTCAAAACCCTAAAGCCGGTTTAGCATCAGGAAGAAAAACTATTTAGTTGCACACTTCTAATCCTGCAATAAAACATCAGAATGATCCTAGAAGGCTGTAGATGGTTATAAAAGTAAGAAGTAACAGATGTTCTTTGGTCATTAAATGACAGAAAAACAAAAAACAAAAGGACAAAATGTTTATGATTGACCTGATAGAAGAAATGCTGACAGAAGCTAATGCTAACTTTAGCTTAAAGAATATTTCTGATACACTTTGGCCAAACAAAAGAAATCAGTAAGTTGTTTTTTCCCCCCCTTTTTAGAGGTACATTTCAATTCCCCCAATTCAAAGATGAATAAATGTTATCCATCCATCCATCCATTTTCTTAACCGCTTAATCCTTAATGGGTCGCGGGGGTGCTGGTGCCTATCTCCACCTGTCAACGGGCGAGAGGCGGGGTACACCCTGGACAGGTAGCCAGTCATTCACAGGGTAGGACAAACAGGGCAAACAACCATGCACACACTCACACCTAAGAACAATTTACAGTGATCAATTAACCTGACAGTCATGTTTTGAATAAATGTTATGAAAAAAGTTTTCCAGGCCTGCTGCATGCGTCTTCATCAACATACATGTTCTACAACAATATTTTCTAGAAAAACTAAAGCCTATTTTAAACTTCCCTATCTGAAAGTTTGCACCGACAAACACACGTATCAACAGACGTCTTCATTACAGACGCCTCCATTGCCTGGGGAGTTTTGCAAAGCAATGCACTGCCAGGACCACAGGGGGCGTAACACTTTTCTAGGAAAGTCCTGCCACCGTTGCAGTCACGTCTCTCATTAGCAGTGTTTTTAATAAAATTTTTAAACTAAAACTCAGCTTGAAAAAATTTCAGCCTCCTTCAATACTTAAAGTAGCTTTTTGTACACAATGATGATAAAACTCAAACTCTTATGCAAGACGTTTTTCGATTTGTTCCACATCTGCTGCTAGACATCTTCAGCACTTTGCTTTCTTTTGTAACACAGTACAGAGGGAACGAGACAACATGTATATTGGAATATATTGCGATACTAAAAGTAAAACCATATATTGTGATTTTTAAAACTTAGTTTAATTGAATTGAATTGGAAAAACTGTCACAGCATTCTAAACACTCACTATTTCATATGTAACACATCCAGTTTTATTACTAGATCTATTTGATCCACTGGAATGAAGAAGGTGAAGACAGCCTACAACTACCTACTAGTCATAGTTTTAATTTTACTGCAAAAAGGACATCATCAATAGTATGCAGGCTGAAACTGTGGCGCTCTCACCCTGCCAGAAGGAGAGAAAGATGACCGACTTCACCATGAAGAACTTGAGCATGGGGTTGTAAGGAACCAGCAGCTCCCGTGTAGCGAAGTAGAAGAGGAAGAGCGCGTAGAGGGACAAACTCACAGAGATGTTGTAGATGATAGTCACATACAGGTAGCCACTGGCAACACTGGAGAGGAAAAAGACAGGGGAAGAAAAGTCTGATTATTATATATACACAGACTAACTGAGGCTACCTAGTGATGAACTTGGTTTAAAGTTTAAATTATAAAACATTAGTTTATCAAAACACTTTGGTAGTGAGGATTTTTTGTGTAGGGAATGAGCTGCTGTTGACTCTTACTTGAAGTCTCCATCTTTGTATTTCCCAAAGGCCTGAAGAATGACAGTGATCACCGCCATCAGAGGTTTGACCACACAGAACTGGAGAGTGGCCTGAAAATACAGGAGGTGATGGTTACAGAGGCGGGACGCAACAGAGAAAACTGGTAGAGAAACTGGCCCGTTGAGAGATGATTGGCTGGCTAGAATCCAAACTTTTTTATGGATCTGTGAATGCACCACGGGGAATAGCTAGCAGGTTGTGGTAACAAAACCTCCGGCTCTACTCAGATATTCCCTACAGAATCATATCAGCCGTCCTAACAGGCTGCTATGGCAGAGAACTGGATTCCTTTGCCAGTTTGTACTTTTGCTGATTTGGTAAAATTAATAGAAAGCATAAAAGGACTCGGATCCATCTTCAGAAGATACAAGGAAGAATGAACATATAAACTACAGCTAAACACAAGGATGTCAATGTACTGTGTGTATGCATTACGAGTACAGATATACCAATTGACCTATTCACAACTCCAGTCCCTTGCTGGACTTTCAGAACCCCCCCCCCCCCCCCCCCAAAAAAAAAAAAAAACAACAACATGACAACAGTACAGAACATTTCAACACCAGCAACAAACAACAACAACAAACCTTTTGCATTCAAACAAACGCCACCACAAAAGTAATAAATATTAAGAAAGGATGCGATCTCGCTTCCTTTTTATCCTGTTTTTGACTTAAGAAGTAAATGTTGTGAAATGTGTTATCAGTTTCCTTTCATTTACTTCATTTATCCCAAAGAGAAATGAAATGCTGTTTGAACTAAAGTCATCTAAGTATCCAAGTAGAGAGTTGCGGTCACCAAGAGTAATAAGGATAATTTCTGAGTAATTTTCATGACATTTGCTCACCAAATGCTAGGTGTTACCATTCACTTACATTGTTTATGCTAAGCATAAGCAAATGGACCCGCCGTCAGATCAGGAGAATGACGGAGCTGGTAAAAAAATCAACTTAGCGGTGTAATACGGGTGTTAAATCTCTTAGGGAGAAATTTACATGTCCATTTATTAATGCATCTTTTATATATATATTTTGAAATTAACCTTTGAGAATAAAAAGTTGCATTTGACCTTACTGTCAGAAAGATGAAATACAATATTATGCATCAAGAAAAGGCAGAAGCATTGATACCTGTTTGCAAAACCTGAGGAAACCAATGGAGTAGGCCTTTCCCCACAGGCAGCAGGTCCCATACATGCAACTTGACCTATTGAAGGGGCACAGGTCAATGCAGGGTGAGTTAACAATAAAAATAGAAAAAACTGAGTTATCTTCTAAACAAAATAAGTGAAGTAAGCGAATGTAACAGAAAAAGACTAAAGATTAAACTGAAAGCTTAACTTACTCGATGGGTTTCCCTCTGAGTTCAGCCATGATGGCACTTTCTCCTCCCAGATATTCATAACACAAACTCAGGAAGTTGTAGATGACAAAAGCTGTCAAGGGAGGATTACAGAGGACATTTATAACCGAGCTTTATTCTTTGGAATATAAAGTAAAGGAAATACATATGTGGGATAAATCTGTATCACTGTATGTGAATAGAGAAAGAAATTCCTTAAAACACACAGATGAAACGCAGGCGTAACAGAAATATTACTCAGTTATGACATCACCACAAGTGCCTGTCACATCTATCAGAATTACAGATCGGTGTTGCTGATTCTGCCAGAGAAATTAATCCCACCCATCAGCTGGTTGTGTCTGTGCATAATACCAGAGCACTGGTCTCTGACAGGGCGGTGGAGCAGTGTGATCATAGGGAACCTCTGGGAACACTTTCATGGAAAACACAGTCATGGGATAGCTTGTGTTCGGGGAACACAGAACAGGGAATGTGAAGCTGGTGTCACGTGTGGGGTTGTTCACACGCCATATTGCTTGTTCCAGGAAGTGTTTAGCAGGCATGGACCCAGAATTTTGACTACAGCACCCGGTTTTTTGAGCAAACACAGCTGGATTAGAGTATTTCTACTCTACATATGATGTATCAGTATTTTTTCCCCAAATACTTTTATTTAAACAGTAACCAGAATAATGGTAAAAATAGCTGGTTGAGGTAGAACCTTGAATTCAAGTATGAAATAATCACCACAAAGTAAAGCCCACTACCACATGGTAGTAAATAATAAAATCTAAATTATATATAAAAATAGTGCAGTCAAATTTTAAACAACAAAATTAAGAGTAAAATATGAGTGGGCTGGCTCACGGTGGTTCTGAGTTTATGGGGGTCCTTCCTTCATGAAGTAGAGGCTACAGCCAGCCACTAAGGCGCCTAATCTATTTTTTTTATATAGGCTTTTTTTATTTTATTTTGGCCGATGGCCAATATAGAAAAACTCAAACATACGACCCGATATAAGTCCATGGCTCTGATGCTGCAACCCCAACAGATGATGGATGAAGAGATAACTCTCTCAATAACAGACTTGTTGAAGATTTGCCATGAAATGATGATGAAATGAAAATGATTTGAAGGTGTGAATATGTTTACGAGACTTCACCAAATTCTCTCTCCCTCTATTTAAGGTTTAACCCCTCTAAGTAACCGTACGAACCAGCAGGACGTTTTATACAACAATTAGTTCTGACCCAGTAATTTGATTGGACAACAGACATTCCATGAGTGCTGATATTGGAGTAGAACAGCACTGGGACATTTTACAGACATCGTGATCACGCCGCTGTACACACGTTCTAATGTTTGTGTTTGAAATGTTGGTGTGTAGGAAATGTTTGTGTTGCCTGGCAACAGCCCTGTCTACCTTCGAGTTGTAACTATTTGTGCTGGCGGAGCTAAATAAAGGATTAAATAAACAAACAATTCATAAGCTGCTGTCGCTTATTGTTGTCAAATGATAAAATGTGCTTGTAGAACTGTTGTATAAAAGCAATATCAGACGAGAGGTAGAGCTGTTGTGCCGACCAGCACTCCCTCTCGTGCAATGGCCTGCTGCCTCGTGCCTACAGCCGAATCACACCAGTGGTAATATTCCGCACAACAGCACCCCCTCTCGTGTGATATTGTTACTTAACATCTAACGAACCCCCGTATGTGGTTTCAACTAGCTCATCGATGTCATGTCTAAAAACCTGCAGCCAACTGGCAACCATTATGTTGCTTATCTTTGTACCTGTAGCTCGAGGTACTGGCCAATCATTTTTAAGCCCTTTTTTCAGAGTAGCAACATATAAGTGTAGATCCATGCATAGCATACAAGTTGCACACCAATGGCAGTAATTGGTGTTGCTGAGTTAGCATCTGCTGCCCCAGGTGGAATCCCCAGATGCCAGCTCCCCTCTGCCTGCACTCGTTTTTTTTTTTGTGCTGTCAAAAGTGGCTGAGCTCAAATCTGTAGCATGGTGAAAACACTCACCAGAGCACAGTCAGCAGCAGCAGCACAGTGCTGCCTTTGTTAGAGTTGCATAATCACAGATGCTGTGTTTCTCTCTCTAAAATGAACTCACGCCTTGTAGCCTGAAAAGGCCAAGCAGTTTGTGAAAGGAAAGCATTGTTATAGTAAACTTCCAGGAGAAAACGGCCAAGAATAATCATTTCAATAGTGCCTAAAACAATCCACAAATAGTTGTGTGATTGTTATTACATGTAGAAGGCTTTTCTGTGCATTTTCAGATAGCTAAAGAGAAGCCCCCTTCGGGTAATGCACCCTACTACATCAGCTTTTGATAGTCTGCATTGTTTCTTACGGTTTATGGGGGTTTTTTTTCTTGGTTTTTTTTTCAGCGGGCCAAAATTTATTCTGCTCTCAGTTTCAGAATATTCTGACACTGAGATCATTGTGGGGTCTGAACACAGACCTACAGTCCCAGCTTATAAAAATGAAACACTGGTTAAAACTGATTGAAATAAAACTTATGATGTTTCTTGGAAGTTTTTATGGTGAGCTGCAGGATCTGCTTCTCATCACCCCTCATCCTTAGATGGACCCCAGGAAGACTAGCTTGTCCCACTTTGGTGACAGCTAATGGAGATCATTTTACCAATAAACTGCTCAGTTCTTGTATATTATCCAGGACAAATCAAGTCCAGGCCAACTAAAAAATGTCATTAAAAGTAATAGTTATTTAACTATTTCATAAGGAAGCTGGTAGCTATGCTTCATTTCTAGATCTTTGCACATTTACTTACTGCAATAATGCTCCCTTAAACGGCCAATTTGTTAGGAACAGCAACATGACAGTATAGTGAGTAAACTGCTAGTATTACAGAGCACGTAAGCACTACATGTTAAATCAGTGATCCCAATAAGGTCCAGAGGTTATTTAAAAAGGGCTCTGAAGACTTTTCATAACCTTTGGACTTTTGCAGTTTTTGCTCAACTATACCTACAAATCTCAGTGCATAATATTTTAATTTGATGGGATGAACTAACACAAACTTGTTAAATTGAGTGGGAAGGAATAATGGCCAGGGGTTTTCAACATCACTTACAAGTAAAATAAAAAAAATGCGGCATAAATTCTGCATCGATCCCTCATTATGTAATATATGTCTGGGTCAGGCTATAAAATAATAGGTGTGTTTCCACTATCGGAACTTTAGGGTAATTTGACCGCAACGTCCTGATACCTGCGTGTCTCCTCTTCCTCTGGCCGAGCCAAAAGGGCTGCTTTCGAGGCCATTTCAGGAACCAACAGAGTAGCTGAATGGGGGTATGCACTCGGAAATGGTGCGATCGGATCAGATCGCAGCAACAAGCCCTGCTGCTTCTATGTCGTCAGGGCAATTATTAGCCGTGCTTTGCACAAATTTGGCCTTTAAGGAAGAGTAGCAAAAAGAAGAACAATCACAAACATGTAAAAGAAGGTGCTGTGCTCAGATGAGACCGATAATGAATATGTTCCAGACTAGGGGTGGGCGATATGACTATTTAAGACCGTTTTACAATCAAAACGTCTGATGATCTGTCTTTTTTGAGAGATCGTTTTACCACGATTCACAGTTCTGTGGCTGTATTTCTGCCTCTGCCTTCTCCGTCCCTCAGAGGCGAATGGCACCCGCTCTCCCCCTTCTCTCCCTCCCCCTCCGCCTGTGTACAACATGTAAACAAGCATGGCCTCAGCCGCGGCTGAGAGCGTAAACGAGGATTTCGTTCCGAAGTGAAAATCCTCGTCCATTATATGGAACTGATTTGGCTTTTTACCAGATGACAAAGAGCAAACAAACATAATTTGAAAAGTTGGAAGGAAAGTGTCAAGGCAAGTGATCGCAACACCACAAACTTTTTGAATCACTTGGAAAGAAGGCATCCCTAACAATACAATGAGAGCCAGCTGGCAGCTAAAGCTATACAGCCGACTACTGCAGCAGCAACGGTGGCTAGCGCTTTTCCACGCAGCAAACGCTAGCAGAAACAATCACAAAACTCACTCCCTATGACAGACACAGCAAACGAGTTGTCCAGCTGCAAGTTTGTTTGTTTTTTCAAACACCGCCATTCCACGCATGTACGCTGAATGCACAGAGAGTTGCAGGAAATATTAAGAATATGTTTGGATGGATGGAAGAATAATTAGAACCGCTTCCACTACACTCTACCATCATTTGCTTATGTAGCAGCAGCACTTTGTATACCGTTGTGTTTTTACACTTCCCTGTTTACACGTTTTTATCAGGCAGCTTTATATGTGCCCGTTTATAACATCAGCATTCTGGACAAGTTAATGTTTGCACACAAAAAAATTGAACCAGTTAAAGCTGTATTTACCTCCTTTTATAAGGATTATTTATTGGCGTATTATAGATTGCACAATAAATCTTACTCTACTTTTTTTAAAAATATTTAATATTTTATTCTATTTGTTCAATATCATATTTTAAAAGTAAAGTAAGTTCATGTGTACTCTCTGTTTTCTGTTTTATTAGACAAGTCAAGATGATTTTTTTTATATAATTGCATTTAAATGCCTTTATGATTGTGATATATTTTTCTGTGAAATTATTTGAAAAACAAAAAAATACTGACTTTTATAATTGTTTCAGTGCATTTTTATAATCTTTGGTGTGAGTAAACAATAGTAAGTATTTTAGCACTGTGTTGGTGATCCCTAATTTGAATGAATTTATTCAATGTTTCTCTTTTTTAATATGTAATTTAAGTTATGTTGGTCTTGATAAAAACAAAATTGTGATAAAATTGAAATCGTGATAATATAATTGAAAAATCTTGGTATTCTATTTTTGCCATATCGCCCACCCCTATTCCTCACTTCAATTTATGGAATGCCAAAATGGGACAATGAACTTATTAAAAAAAAACCTCCTTATTATAATTTATAAATAAGATAAATGTTTAGGCACCAGCCAATTAGCATGTAGGTCCCACCCACTCACCCGGATTGGGAGATGAACTGTCTCAAAAGTGAAAACTGTCATTACGAAATAAATAAGCCACCGGGAGAGAAAAAAACCCCATCATGAAATAAATGCTGACTTTGGTAAAATTATGTTTTGGGGTAAAAACATTAAATTAAATAAAAAGGGCAAAAATATATTTCTGTTATTAGATTTTTTTACGTTTTATATTAATAAATACATATTTAAAGGAAAATGAAAAATAATTCGTATTAATCAGCTTAGAATTTTATTTGCAGTTTTTTTCAAAATTATGGTGTCCCATTATATATTTTTCATTCATTTATTCAAGTAGATATTTATTCAATTTTATTTTTTACTCAGATTTAAAGAAGGGCACAAAAAGCAAATGATGTGGATTAGCAATGTTTGCCTACAACTAATGTCATTTAGGATATGTACTGTGGAATATTGAGCAGCATAATGTCCTGACAGTGATGAGTTAGTCATGCAACAACGGTGTCTTCAGTCAGAGGCCTTAAAAGATTAGTTATAAAACTGCCCGCTACAGGAGATGTTTCCTGCCCACAGCATCACCATCCACTATGACCCCTTAAAGATACTCGGAGGATATGATGTTTTCAGTAGAATTCTGAATATAAACCTTTTAGCCCATAAACCTAAAACTGCACACAACCTGAACAAAAAGGGACAGGGAAGCCTGACGGACGCAGGAAAATGACCATAAACCTACATTACTTGCACAAATTGAACTGTGTTAATTACTACCGTGACTGATGAGTGTGCAAAGCTGACAGGGAGATACCCCAAAAGACCCGGAGCTAGATTGCAGCAATGTGATGTTCTACAAAGTATTGACTCGAGGGGGATTTCAATATAAACGCTTAGAAACCCTGAGTTAATTTTTCCCATAACAACTGCACCAAGTTGTTATGGGAAAAATTAATTCAGGGTTCTAAACATAAGCTGAGACAGAATCCTTGAATAAATTTTAGAGGATTTATTACAAAAAATGTGTTCTTGCCAGAAACAGAGGGAATAGTCTTACACCGTACATTCCCTCCCTCACCCACTCTAAGGCCCTGTCCACACGCAGCCGGGTATCTCACAAAACAGAGATATTTTTCTACGGTTTAGCCTTACATCCACACGTAAACCGAGGTTTTCGGCACCAAAGACGAATATTTCTAAAAACTCCGGCCAAAGTGGAGATTTGAATTCTCTCCCTTTTCAGTATCTGCATGTGGATGGCCGAAAACGTTGTTTTAAGAACCGTAGCGTCACTATCTGTGACAAAAAATGCTCAAACATCACATGTGTGACCTGTGTTTACTCTCAAAAACAGCATTTATGCCCTCAGAGCTGTGTTGTTATCATCCATCGTTAAAGCATGTTTTGTTTGTTTGCTTTTGTAAGCTGTACGACTGCTGTGTGCTGAAGATAAAGGATAGAAAGTTACTCTGAGTGGATAGGATTTTGGAGAACTACTGCCCCCTACAGGTTTGCCATGTCTATGAATGTGCTGAAAAACGCATTTGTCCGGTTACGTGTGGATAGATGGGGGTTTTTTTAAGGAGCGGAGGAAAATCTTTGTTTTAAAAAAAACCCGGCTACATGTGGACATGGGCTAAGTTATATCTTAAATACATAAACACTATCAGTCTTAATCTTTCAGTAGCCACTCTCTTTGCTCCAATTCAGGTCCCCCAACGAGGCCGCATGCGTCTTTGCTGATTGCAGAACAGAGCTCAGCTTGTCCAAACGTCAGAATGTTCCTGTAGATGTCCAGTGTGAAGCAGATAAGCAGCGGTTCCATCAGATTTATACACATTATCTCGTTCTAGACAGTTTGTCCCGTGTTGCTCCCAATCCAATCTCCCTTCTCTGAGCCAATCCAATATTCTTCAGATTAGGACTGTCCTGGTTTTAGTTAGGACTGTCCCTGTTTCAATGAATCATCATCAACAGGTTCTGACCCACTTAGAAGGGTCATTTAGAAGAGGAATTATATTCAGATTCCAAATTTCCATAACGTATGCTAAATATTTTAAAATTTTGCGTTTAATAATCTAGTCACAGTCTGACGGGATTGACTCAACAAGTTATGATCAATCTGCTCAAAGGTGGGATGGATCACGAGGATTTGTCCATGTTCACACAGTTGCTAGGAAACTGGTTTCCCCCTCCTCTGCAATCCCAACAGGCCTTGGAGACGTGACAACAAAGATGGCAACCTTTGTAAATGAAGACATTACAAAGGCCATCTGCCACCAGGGTTTCACATAAATCCTCACCGTTTCATTTCTAACAGGAGCCGAGACCCCCTCTACAAAACAAAAACACTCAGCTGTTTGCTGTCATGGATACTAACTAAGACTAAATCAGTTTGTCTACAGGGGCCGGTTTTCGGCTTTAGCCGTGTACCAACCTTCATAGCAGTCTCGGACTGTGTCAAAGTACACGTAATACTCCTCGTTGGTGAAGAACAAGAGGCTGAGCCAGGAGTCGAAGGCGTAGATGGGGACTATGAAGAGGATCCTGACGATGTGTCTCTGCTCATTTGGAGAGGTGTAGTAACGGAGGTGCATGTAGATCTAAAAAGATTCGGAGAGAGAGAGAGAGAGAGAGAGAAAAAAAAGACATTCTCATTGTGTTATACTTAAGATTTAGCTCCAACTATATACAAATACAGCTCACAATTAGCACACAAAAGCTAAAGACAGTGTCAGTGTAAACATGAAGCAAAGGGTTAATTGCCTTGTTGTAAATGAAAACTGAGAGGGGGGAACTGGGAGGACTCCTTCAGTCAGAGGTCTCGGTTGTCTGTTCTACTGTTTTAAAAAAGTCCTGGTTTCCTAGGTCAACACTGAAAACTGTGTAAACACATACAGCCTGGATAGATCGACCCATAACACCTAAACCTCAGCATCCATGCAGCCAAACAGAACGAAACGCAAACAAGAGAGCTTGTACATGACCTTAGACGAGTATGGACATCGTACCGGACCAGCTTTGCTTTGTGTGAGGCTAATGTTTTACTGTATATTTAACAAAGACGCAGTTTGACACCAAATCCGACCTGCTGAAACCCGAATCTTCGCAGACAGTATTAACTTCCCCAACTCGGATATTGGAGTAGCATTAGCCGGCAGGATGTGTGCGTGTGAACCACGGTGGTGGTGGTGGTGGTGGGGGGGTTGTTTAAGGAAACTGACACCAAGCTTTTATCACTCCTATTCAGAGTAGCAGACGGCAGGAACAACAGGGGGATCATTCATCAGCGACCCCCTCTTTTCCCCCTCACACAAAGCCAGCACCTATTGCCTTCCCGTGCCTGTAAACAGACCCACACCTTGGGGTGTAAGGGTCGAAAAGTGGGTGTCCACCCGTGGAGCGAGCTGGCCCCTTTACACGCATTGTTGCTAGGTGACCTTGGGCTGCACGGGCATGCCCACAAACGCAAGCGAAAACACTCATCTCCTGATTATTCACCTTGATGAGGTGGTAGTCGAGCACCTGTTGCCTGAGTGACAAAAGCCTATTCTTTAACTCTGTATGGGAAGAGCACCAGCAGACAATGAGACAAATAACCCAGCCTTCAACGTATAACAGATCTGCAGGTCATGAAGGCACACTGAATACCCCCTCAGAACAGAGGACAGGCAAACAAAAAGAACTGAGGCATGATAAGCTCCCAGGCACTGCTAACACTAAACGTAAAACATCTGACGGCTTCAGACAAACAGCAGCTACAGCTGGATCGTCTGAGATCTGCTCAGCACCATTTGCTGCCTGATGCGTGTTGAGTTTCCTCAGGTCCCATTAAGCCTTGTTGGATCCAGACTGGTGTCATTGGTGGTGACCATGAGCTTCAATGCCTCCAATCTAGAATCTTTAGATTTGCCTATAGACAGTCACATACAGCTACTGTGTTTTCTATTTAAGCGAACGATACTGTTTTTATATTTACGTTTTCCAGCCAATGTCGGGCGCCATTGCGGGTTGCCAAATGCTTTCGTAAACAACCGCCCGGAGCAGTCAAGCTGCTTCCTGAGCCCCGTAGATTTCGTTATTCTTACAAGGTCTAAAAACAGAGTTACTTTAGGTGAAGCCTACAACAGATGGACACAAATGAAAAACTTTCACAGCATCAAAAAGCATGCGGAAACGGCAACGTTTCTCATGGACAGGTCAGATACTAACGGCTAAGATGCTAACGGCTAACATTAGGTGTCAGTTATAAAGCTTTGCAATACTTGTGTTCATCATATGACATTGATCCTAGATATGAGAGCACTGATCATGACCCATCAACCTCCACACCGAGTCAAATCCTCCTGCTCTGTCCAGTATAGGAGGCTCACTTTCACCGCTGTGGTGAGTGGCTATTAGCAAGACTGTTCTAGCTAGCTACCTGTACTGACATAGATATCCGACCATACACCTCAGTCAAATGCGTACGCTGTGAAATCTGTTGAATTTTTATGTAAATTCTAAAGTACAGGGGAGTGGAGGATACACCTTCTCAGCCTCTGAAATAAGATGCCTAAAGGACAGGTGCAAAAACGTACTGTTGCTTTTGACCCATATTTTGTTATTATTATTTTTCATTTAGTATTTTGATTAAAAATATTTCAATATAAAATAAACTTATTAGTACAAAATAGTAGTTACCCTGTAAGATTCCACACTGAACATGATGGTGGCTGGTCACGGCTACAAGCCTGGCATCTGCACGGCTTAAAATTAAGTTTTGTTGTTGCAACTACAACCTCGACACACTAGATGTGGCTTTGGCGCCCATGTTCCATATTTAACCTTTAAGTGTCTTTTTGTTCTCTGAAAGCTTTTGTCATTATTTTACACTGACTCAGTTCTTCCTGCTGCCTCCTTTAACGTGCAGCAGCTCTAAGCTTCTTTGACCTCCAGCTCGATTACCTGCAACTTAAAAACGGTATTATATGCATGTCTTTGTGTGTTTTCCTTGATTAGGGTGTATACATGTAAACTACCGGTAGCGTCTTATTTGGTGTATAATTTTTCCTCACGTCTGTCTCACTTTGCTTTCTGATATAGTGCCCCCTGGAGGCCCTTAACAAGTGAAAATATATAAATTAGCTGCATCTTTGTTTAGGCAGCAGGGTCCAAACTGTTTGGGAAAAGTAGCGGCTTATAGTCCAAAATATAAATTTCTTGAAATATGTTATTCTTACCTGGTGACATGTGATGAGAAGCGCTGTCCAAACAAAGAACCCGGAGATAGTCTGGGCAGTGGACGTCATGAGGAAAAACGTCTCCTCTGGCCTGACCACCGGGGCAATGGGTGCCCAGGAGGAGTTGGCCCCCTGTGGGGCCACAGTACTCGGGGAGCCTGGAGGAAGGCCATCAGGGGAGTCGCTTCCCAACCTCTCCGACAGGCGCTTGGCTCGCCACCAAAGCTGACTCATCTGTTTGAAGACAGTGGGGCCTCATCACTAATCATGCTTCGTGCGATACGAATTACTCCAAACTTCAGCAATTCATGTAAAAAGCAGTCAGCTGAAGAGCCTCCTGTTCACAGTTATGAGTCCTGAATAAAACCACAAAAAGTTGAAATAGAGCTGAACAGATCTACACAAGTCTGAGCTGTGACCTAAATCTACAGCCAGCATTCACAGATAGAGAGAGGGAGAGAAAACAGCAAAAGTAGGACAGTGCACAGACCTAAAATGCAGGAGGCATCGGGTGGATGTGACGTGAGATGAAGACCGAGGGGATGAGAGGAGATGGCATGAGGTAGGTGGGTGAGGAGAGAATGGGAACGGCAAACACACACACACACACACACACACAGATTTTAATGTGAAACAAGCGGAGATTGGTTATTTCTCTCCGCTGAGGGCAGAAAGAGGTGCGCTAAAGATAGACACCATAGAAGCATGTTTCTACAGAGAACCGAAATCATCTCATTGGGAGCAAATGTACACTTTTGGTTATAATAGATTATTTAAATAACAGTAAATAAATAAAGACTCATTTAAATTAGGTTTCTCTAATTCCCTGTTTTGTTGCATAAATGCAAAAACTTAGGCTCAAAGCTAATAATGTCAGCAATAAATTCTTACAGATTTCATAGGAGAGTTTGAAAATATTCCAGAAACAAATGCCCAGACTCTGTAACCTTGTTTCAATTAAGACCAATAAACAAGCAAAGTTAACTGTGAATCTTCACAGATTAGATGGATGAATGGATGCAATGTTTTGACAACATGATACAGAATAAAAACTCAAATTACAAATGTGTTCCATACGTTTTTTCCCCCACTCATACTTATGTAGACTATCCAGACTGCAACGCAGCCCTGTTGCCTTTAATCAACATCAGTGATGCGCATCATCTTTTCGCACAGACAAATGAAAGCCAGACGGGTCAAACCTAAAAGCTTCTCACATTCTAAGATGCCCAACATGGCTGCCACCTTCCTCTGTCAAGGTGAAATCGCACCTTGACAGTTACACCAGCGTCTTGGTGACGATTCCAGGAAAGCCGTGATCAAATCGTTTACACTGAAAACTAATTTCATGATTAGCCCCCAACGCCTTCTAAGCAGTGACTTAATATAGGGTACGTGCACGGTGTGGTCACGGGTGACTCATGCTTCTCTCCTCGAGGCTCAATAAGCCTGTGACGAAACAGAGAGAGGGCGCAGATCATCAGGAGAGGAAGGAAGGAAGCACAGAGATCATACTGTTCCTGTCTCAAGCCAATTTCAGAGTTTGATCAAGTCCGAATTTTATTTCTACAAATGACGAATAATAATGGATTTCATTTATATAGCGCTTTTTAAGACACTGACAGCGCTTTACACTATTCGTTCTAACACTGATGGAAGCAAGCTAAGATTGTAGCCACAGCTGCCCTGGGCAGACTGACAAAAGGTGTCAGGAGGCTGCCATATTGCACCATGTTGTCCAAGGACACAATGACAGACAGAGATGGGACTTGAACCAGTAAACCATCTGGTTACAAGACCAAATCCTCAACCCTGAACCACAGGCACCCTATATAACAGATTTGATGTATCAAAGAATATTTCCTAATAATCTATCAAATTTTTAAACAAGCATCAAACAAAGATATAGAAAAAAGAAAGAAGAAATAATAATTAAAAAAAAATTTGTATCCAAATTCTTTTTCTGTGCTTATATAAACCTGTAAAATATGCAAATCAGATCCAATTTGAATAGAAAATTGACTTTTAGGACATCTCAGATAATCCATCAGAATCACTTTCTGACACAGGTATATTGTCTTTTTTTCTGAGTTGTCACAAAATCTATCAGCCTAATTTTGAATTTCTGTACAAACTGGTCAAGAACAAGTAACATAGTCTGATCATTTCACATTACTAACAAACTCCCCGAAAACCTGAGATGTTCAGAAACTGTTGGTTCCGTTTAAATCAAGACCAAAAACCTTTTGTTTACAGCAACTTTCAATCAGAAAATATGAGGAATGAACTGCATCCCTGATCACTGATGAAGTTATTGAAGAATAGATTTGAATTTAAATGTTTGTACGTATTTAAATTTGACTTCAATCTGCATTTTAACATTTATTTCTCTTGTGTATGTCAGTGACATAGTAAACTTTAATTTTAAGCAAAAGCTTTCCTTTAATATACATAAAGTACTTTGGATTGGCCCTTTATGAACAAACCTCCATGGCTGTTTCCTAATTTCCAAACATTGTTGAAGTTCACATCCATCCGCAGTTTCAAACTTAGACTTGATGGCAGTGTATAAACAAAAAGTTTGAGAATTTAAGACCTTTTTTGGACATGTTTTCGATGGGCACACTAGCATTTAAGAAACACTTAACCTTACAATACACTGTTACATATTGAAATAAGGTTTCTGAAATTGAAAACTGTTCCTCTCCAAGCAGTCGAGTATTTAAGTTACACCAAATCCAAGCTGGTCTGAACCCCTATATATCACCTCTGATGTCTTTATAGATTCAACAAAGGTTTCACAAACTGATATTTTTACATGTCTAAGTAGAATAACTATTCATGTTTTCAAACCAGACTCCATTCAAAGTCCCAAAAGCCCTTATTCCTTTTTATTTTCTGGAAAAAATATATATATTTTTAAAATCACTGTTTTATAGCATATCCCACTCCTACAAAATAACAGAGATCAAGTTGAGCTATTACGAGTATTTTAGAGAACAGGGTTTTAGTCTATGAATACACCAGAATGGCCCTTTATACTGAATAATGAATAAAAAGACTGGATTAATAAATCTGATTTGCAGATTATCTCTAATGAGCCCATAGCAGCATAGACCAACACCAGCTTGTACTTCCAGTAACCGCTTACTGGTTCCCATAGGGCAACCGCAAACATAAAACAGCTCATCAATCCTGCTGACGGCATCTGCGGATAGGTTTGAAAACATGGCTTGTCCTTTGACCTCTATCGAAGCAGCTGTCTTTTGGGCGAAGCATTGTGTCTTCAAAAATGACTCTGCAAATGTGGACATAATCATTTAACAACATAGGAAATAAGAAACGTGTTTACGTGATACACGCGTAAAAAAGGGCAAAAACAAGAACAATAATCTGTATTAATATCTTCCCTAACGCTAGAGGTTTTAAATACGTATTCAGAAGTTGCGCGAGCTTAAAGATAATCAAAACAAACCGAAATATTTCCTGCTTAATGTATCTATCCTGCTGCTGTAAGCTTACCTCCTTTGCAGATGTTTGAATCCAAGCATCAATTTAGCTCTTCATCTCCAGCTGACAGTGAACCTTCAGGAGTCCAAACTCAAAGTTGAAAGGCTAATACTGAGTCGACAATAAGCCACGTATGTAATCACTGCATTATTGTCTGAACACCGGAAGTTTCTCCTTCTCTTTCCATAAAAGCTGTGAAGTATTTCCCCCCCCACCGCTCGGCAGCTGATCCGCTTGCTGCTGCTAGCTTGTAGCAAAGCCTTCCCCACCCAAAGCTGCGCTTTACTTGAAGACAAAATAAAGACAAAGATTCATGTGAGAGTCACTACGCAAAGACGCCAGCGAAAAATAAAATAAAATAACTTATTTTAGAAGCAGTCCACAGCGGAAGGGCCACGACCGTTACTTCATCCACATCATAAACGGTGTGTCAACGGCCGCTAGCGGCCTGATCGCTGCTCGGAGTGAGCATGCGCATTCAGGTGACGGGTGGTTAGCGCTCAACACCACCTCTTTTTTTCAGGGCCTTACAGGTTTTTAATGTCAGCTTTTCCTGTTGTGCAACCTTTCATTTATTTTTCTATTCAAACAAAAATACCCATGTGAAATTATGCCACCCATTTGTGGCTCAGTCGTGCTTGAAACAAACGAGCAAAACTAATGAAACAGCTGGTAGCAAACATAGGATTGATGGATGGTAGGCAGGGGTTTTATGTTAGTTGGATGGTTAGATGTAAAACAGAGCAACAGATGATAAATGAATGGATACATGAAAAGACGGGAGGAGCAACATAAACATGAATGGACCAATGGTTGGACTGTGGAGAAATAAGTGGATGATGAACATAGACAATGATGGATATATGACCAAGAAGGTGGACAAATTATGGATAAAGAATGGAAAATGATACAAGGATGGATGATTAACACATAAATGGAAGAGGAGATAAACAAAGGTGAAACCATTGATGAAAAGGGGAGTGAAAGAAAAGACAGGTAGCTGATGGACAGAAGGTCAGACATTGGGATTAAAGACTGTTGGATGAATTATTGCAACAGATGAGAGGTAATAAAGCCAGGATTTTTTTTCCCAAATACCCCCCGTTTATCCAGACTAAACATTTGCAAGATATATTCATGTATTTATAAAAAAAACAACCAAACAGATCATCAGCAACATTATCCATTTTTATTACTTCATAAAATATACACAAATACTGTAAATAGTGTTAAAGAACTGTACAGGATATCAGTACACAATGTGAAATACCGCTTGCTTCATCCTCTTGTACATAATCCTCAAATCTACAACTGCAATGCCACTGGGTCATGGTGGCCTGTACAATGGGAACTATACACAGTGCACTCCACATACATTTACAGACACACACACACAAACCTGCAACTAACGCCAGTCAGTGAAGGGTTAAAAAAAAAAACCCGAAAGGTAGAATGAAATAGATCAGTTTATTGGTTTATATCAGAAACACCAAAAGTCTGAACTATTGTGTGGTATTTAGGAAAATAATGAGGGGAGGATGTGAACAGATTAAAATTGAAAAGGAGAGAGTTTATTGATCTTTGAAGTTTTACTGTAGCACTCATCTCACTCACACCTGTTGGATGACCCAGCTGGCACGGCAACAGTCGCATATCTCCAAGTTTATTATTTCTGATTCAACACCCTAGTCATTAGTATGCATTTTCTACTTTACACCTTTACAATAACCACATTTGGCTTTACAATGAAATAAAAAAAATATTTACAGTGGAGTAAACGAACAAAAAGAATAATTTGATGCCCCCCCCCCCCTCCCCCCGCCTTACTGACTCCACCCTCATGTTATATCTAACAGTGACTGCCTCCCCCTCCCCAAAATAATGAAATAATAAAAAAGGTAACTTTTAAGAAATATAAAAATTGCATCCTCGGTTTGAAAGCCAAAAGCGGGCAGCTGTGGTCTCAGGTCAAATATCGGTATGCTGAGATATTTCCTGAGGAGCTTCTCTCAAGACGTGGGAGTGAGTCCTTCAAATTTCAATAATCATGTTTTACCTCGCCATCAAAAGATTAAAATCAAAAAGAAAGAATAAAAACATGTGTAAAAATAGGCAGAGTAGATGTGCTGAGGATTTTTTACATGTCCAAGAGGACATAGTAAGCAGTTACCAGCTACTTCACCGGGAACATCACAAACAGCTAAAAAACATCACCTGCTTATCCTCTTCGCTTTCCCCTCCGGTTGCCTGCTAATCTACATGACTCATCCCGTTTAGCTTTAGATTCTTAAAAATAAAAAAAGGAAACAAGCTTTAGTTTAATACACCCTTCATGAACAATGAAGATGACTGTTACCTTTGCTGGGCTAAAAACTAAAAATTGCTACGCCTGTATGGACCTTTGAAAAGAAACATGCATGTCCCTGAAGTCTTTTTCTTTCCTTCTTTCTTTTGCTCCTTCAATGCTAACAGTTCTTCACATTTGTCAAAGTATCATGGGAATGTTTAGAGGACAAAAACAGGGTAGGAATGAGCAACTGTCAAGGTGCAGCATTGTCATTTGTCTTGTGTATTGTGACGGTCGGACGTTTAGCAGGAACGGTCAAGGTAAGAATGCATGTTGGAATACCTTCATGTATTTTCCCCGAATCCTTGAAACATTTAATGTGTTGTTGCAAAAAAAAAAAAAAAACCTGCATGTCCATCAACAAACAGCTTTTCAATAAACAAGGTATAAAGAACGGGGGTGTGGCAAAGAAAGGTAAAGTGACAGATTTCCTTGCAGTCCTGCAAAAAGAACAAAAGATGGCTTTTAGATTTTGCATTTTCATTTTTTTGCAACACACAAAAAACAAAAACAAAGCTACAACTTACCTGTTTTCATGTCATGTGCACGAAGAGCCAAGGAAATTCACTTCCCCATGTGCTCGAATGGCACGCTGACCTGCATACGACAGAATCAAGGTTTAAGGGAGGAGAACTACTAGTTTAGCTGGTTAGCAGGCTAGAAATGCAAAGGCAGCCTGGAGCCATTTCTCGCCATGGATTTAACTTCACACGTATCAACACACGCCTTCTACCTAAACGAACTGTCTAATATGCAAATACAACACAGCTAGGAATCAACATGATGCTGTGGAGGTTTAAGGCTGATAGGTGTAGAAGTGAAGTGTCCAAAAATATTAAAATATGTTTTCTTTACAAATCTGAAAAAACTGACTACTATTCAGTTTGATACTTTGAAGAACTGCTTTTTGTAGCAACGAAAGCAGCAAGTCTTTACATATCACGATTCCTGTGTAATAATATTCAGTTTAAGTTAACCTGATACTTCAAATGTTTAAACTCTGCAATAATTTCACAGATTAAAAAAAAAATTCAGTTGAAATGTTAGTTTTTTTGGTCGTTTTTATTTATATTTTAATTTTTTGTCTAGTCCCCCATCATTTGTTGTAACAAGCAGAGAAGAAAATACATCTTGTCTTCAAATTCATTGTATTTGTGTGTTAGAAGTCTCAGTACTCCGCATCGGCAAGTACTCAAATCCAAATATCGGTATTTTATTGCTTTGAAGTAACATCGTTGGATCCCTAATGTTTATGCAATTTCCTCAAATAAACTGATCAGGCCTGTGCAGAGCAGTTACCTTATCACTAAGATTTGTAAGAGTATTTACCACGAAGTGCCTTCAGAGGGCGGTGGTGGCGCTGTACTTTATTTCATGCGTATACATTTTATACCACTTCACAATCAACCATGTGCTACGTTCTGTTTGTCTATCATATCAAATATATTTAGATTTTAGGGTGGATGGGAGCCAAATGTAGAAGGAATATTTTGCTAAACACTGAATCAATAAGCTGATTAGCGCCAACAGCTAATGAGATTCAGATGATATGTTAGAGGTTTAATGCTTGAGCTGATAGAAGCAGAGAACAGTTCCAGTAACACCTATGTAACATATGAGCTAATGGATCCCATGTTGCAGACTACTGTAGCTCTTGTTTTACCACAAAAAGCTATTAATAAAATGTGTCTGAGAAGGGCCAAAAGGAAATCACACCGTCTCACCTGTGACGTGGAAATCCTGGACTGGTCTTGTCGGCCCGTGAGGTCAGAGGATGATACGTTGGCAGGAGCCCCACGGTGTAAACGCATGCTCACCTTCCTCTCCCGTTCAGCGCGGGAAATTGCACGAGGTGAAGTGTTTCCTGAAATGAAGAAAAAATAATGAGCAAACTTTGATACAGAGTTAGACTATTTCTCTCTCCCCCTTATTAGATGGACTTAAATGTTCAAACTGGAAACACTTTTAAGTAGGGACTCACCGGACTGCTGGACACGTGAGGCGGGGTTTGAGATGGCTTGCTCTGGTCCATTCCTGACTCTGTTGGGAGCCCCCGGGGTGGGACCTGAGGGGAGGCCCCGCGATGCAGACCCCCTGGGGGCTCCCCCGATCCGATCGTCTCTGTCTTCCACTGCTCTCCTCTCACGATCCCCATCCTCGGTTGATCGACTGGCGCCCTGATAAACGTGATCAGTCATATTCAAGATCGTCATTGAAGGTTTCAAAAAGCAGCAGTGTCAAATTAGCTCTGGTGAAACTTTAATAACTCTTAAAAAACAAAAAAACTTACAAATTTGAGCATGTTCCAGTCAAAGACGTAGTCGTAGGAGAAGCCCTGTCGGTGGAAGAGGTTCCTGAAAAGTTGGCGTAGGTAGGAGTAGTCTGGTTTGTCATCAAAGCGGAGTGAGCGGCAAAAATTCAGGTATGTGGAGAACTCCGCTGTAGAAAGAAAAGAATCAGGAATGAGGTGCGAACATACAGGAAAGTCAGCAAACCTGCAGACGACCCATTTTAAGAAGAACAAACTAGATACAGCATCTGTAGATGATCTTAGGAGCATGTATGTGGCTGCGCGAGGACTCACAAGGGTATCCTTTGCAAAGGACTTCAATGGGCGTGGACATTTTCTTCTCGCTGATTCGCTCGTACTTCTGTCTCTTGGTTGCAGCCTTGAGGCCCTGCCAGGGAAGGGACCCCAGGTTGAAATACATGAGGACGTAGCCCAGAGACTCCAGGTCATCACGCCTCGACTGCTCTGTGGGCATAAAGCATCAAGTGTGTATTAATGAGAGAGAACTAAAGCTGCGGGTTTCAGGAGCCACTAGTTGGGAGTTCAAGAGATCTTACAATATGAAAAAAAAATAAAATAGGCACAACATTTCTCATCAAAGTGAAGTTACACCACCCAAAACAGTTTACTTTGTGACATTTCAACTTCTGAGGATATAAAGTCTAGGTTATTATTATGGGTCCTAAGTATACACAGAAGCACTCTGCGGCATCTATGCTTGAAGAACCTAATTTGAAATGAGAAGGGACGTAATTTGCCCGTTGAGTTGACAGTCAACTAACCTTGTGTTGGGCTGGCTGAAAACACTCAAAACAAAGAAAAACTAGTGAAATAAGTGACCAGCAAACTACAATTGAGTTGTAAGCCGTTTCCAAATACTGCAATAGTTTGCTGCTTATTATGTAAAATCTGCTATCTGATTTGTAAGTTCTTATCTGCACTAAAGAGCTATTGTTTCTAATGATTGGGCAATGCCTCTGATCAAATCCTAAAAACCTAATCAATACCACTTCTCCCCTGACGAGGGAGTCTTTAAAACCCAGTTTGACTAACAGGAAACCTTTGTTATGTGCCTGAAAATACAAAGCTTAATCTTTTTCAGTGCTATTGTTGCATCACGACTAGGGCTGAACGATTAATTGCATTTGCAATTAAATCGCGATTTGGTAAAATGCGATTTCCTAATCGCAAAGGCTGCGATTTGACTTGCTGTAAACATATCTGCTAAAGTCACGTGACTTGCAAACAATGCAGGGAGTGAAGGAAACGCTGCACTTTAACCCGTTATAAAATGACCAAAAGAACAGAATCCAACACTACACAATAGTTAGTACCAAAGAGGAACAGTACATCAGTTGTGAGAACTTATATCTGCTATGAAAATGTTGATGCTGCGCAACGCCAGGTGTTATGCAGAACCCGTCTTGGTATTGTTGCTGCCTCACGAGGTAGGCTACAGTACGAACCTTTATCAACACCTAAAAACATCACACCACCATATATGAGAGTTGCACGGCTAAACTGACCACCACCAGTGTTTAAATTTCCAGTAAACAAACTTCGAGGCGACAGGGATCGCTGACCAAGCTGTTTGAAAGAATCGCTCCGTACGAACATAAAAAACGGCACACTGAAATAATTCGTGATATAACGGGCTTTATAGCCAAAAGAATGCTTTGTTAACCATGATGAATAAGCTAGGATTCAATCTCACACACACATTTTAGCCACATTTTACCTGTGCTGTATAAAAAATGACGACAGAAAGTTAAAGCCGCACTGAAAAAAGTGGAGTGTTTAGCAACAACTGACCTGGGATCAAAACGCTCTACGGAGCCATACCAGAGTCTGTAAGTGCATTAGATCGATGGAGAATTAAAAATCAGAGCTTGTTCCTTCAAGCATCCTACTTCCTGGATAACCACACGGAGGAAAACATTGCAGCCGGAGGGAATTATTAACTGGGATCAAAAGGAAGAAAACCTTGATTGCAGAACAACACCGATGACCATGCAGTGTGATGATAAAAAGTAGATAAAGTTGTTAATACCTGCCTTTGTCTTAAAATAAGTAAATAATCTTATGGAATAGACTAAATTATGTATAAAAATCTGTTTATAATACACAATATTTTTGATTGCATTAATTAAAAAATGCATGACAAAAACCCCAGAAAAATAATTGCACATTAAATCGCAATATTGAAGAAAAAAATAAACAAATCGTAATTAGTTTATTTTCCAAAATCGTTCAGCCCTAATCACGACCACCTGATGAATCCCAAAATACAGTATAGACTACTCAAACTTGAACCATTTAAAACTGATTATAGATCTTAGAGCACCTTCGTGACTCTTAAACATGTATTTGTAGTTTTCCTTGAAATAAGGAAAAGAGCTAGATTCATTTTTACGCTTTCAATATTTCATGTTGACACACTTTAGCTAATCTATTCACTTGAGATAAGTTGTTAATATGTTCTGTAATATAAACTAATGATGATCGAGTAATTATTCTTACCTTATTTTAAATATCTATCATTTAAAGTAAAAAAATTCAAATCCTGTTTTTTTTGGTTGACACTAAAATAAAAAATTATCTTGGAACGTGAAGCCACCACATAATAGTCTTTTTTTTTAACACCCTTACTTTTATTCAGGGGATATGATTGGATGCACAAGTAATGAACAATACAGGGAAAGTTGGCGGTTTCTGATACCTTTTTTAAATGCAAGATTAGAACTGGAAAAGAGGGAAATAACTTAGTAGACTTCAAGGACAATTAGCTCTGTCCATTACTACACTTTACTTTTACACGCCAGGCAAAGGTTGAAGCGGCTCAGATGATTATTTTGCCGTCGTTGGGAAGGAACAGTACAACCCTGATAAGAGGGTCTGATTCTCCTGATATCTAGTCCATCCACCAAGCTGCTAAAACTTGCATTGCTTTCTACTTGGGCTTACCGATTCCAAGGTGTGTGTTGATGGAGGCGTAGCGCGCCGTTCCAGTCAGGTTCTTGTTCTCCCTGTAAGGGATGTGCTGGTGCGTGCGGGCATCGCGGTACTTCTTGGCCAGCCCAAAGTCGATGATGTACACCAGGTTGCCCTTCTTGCCTAGACCCATGAGGAAATTATCTGGCTTCACGTCTCTGTGGATGAAGTTCTTGGAGTGGATGTACTCGATGCGACTGATCTGGATTTGAAACAGATGCGCGCGAAACAGAAAAGATTTTGTTACACCGACAGTCAGCAGCATGAGATGTACTTAAGCTGACCGAGACGAAAGGAGGACAGCTTGGCAGCAGCAGGATAAGGCTGTGACCCAGGGCTGAAAAGCAGCCAATCAGACACCCATATGGACATCTGACGCAGCAACTTGGCTACAGTTCGGACAAAAGGTGAGCCAAGAGTCTGATCTACGGTACGAAATCTCTTTCAACACAGCCTAAAGCTGAGCGCTCTATAGGATCTACACCCACAGCAGGTGAAGATGAGAGATCAAAACATCTAATATTTAAAGAGACTTCAGAGGATTCACACACAGTGTTTACACTCAGAATGCCCACTGACCTACTGCAGTACAGGTCATTCCTTTCATGTTTCTGTACCGTTAGTGTAAATGACTCTTTCAACTAGATACCGTTTGACTGACTGAGCGGCTAAGTTTGTATCATACCATCTGGTCTGCCAAAAGCAGGACAGTCTTCAGGCTGAATTTCCGGGAGCAGAAGTTGAACAGGTCCTCCAGGCTGGGCCCGAGCAGCTCCATCACCATGACGTTGTAGTCTCCCTCCGCGCCGCACCATTTTATCGATGGAATACCAACTAGTCAAAACACAGACGTACACAGTCGGCACAGATTCTGCTCAAGTCATAGCGATCGGCTAATAAATATGAATGCGAGAGCAGCAGCGCTGTATTAAAACACCAACAGCTTTGCTTTGAATAGAGTCCTTAAAACTGCGGGGGAGTTGATTTCAGCAGTGCAAAGGCGAGTTTTAATCGTGTGCAGAGTTTATTTCCAGTAAAGTCTGTTTATCTGACTTTTTTTTTGTGCTCTTAGGTTTCCAAACGTAGTTTTAATGACAGCCTTGCTATAACTGTAGGAGTCATGGGTGGTGTTTTCACTTCCATGTCCATCACAGCCAGAAATATTTAAGAAATGTTCGTTTAGCTTGTAGGAGAGGGAAAAAGGTAGGAGTATCCTTTCAGTCAGCTGACCTGCAATGCTCAGTAAAAAGGCGGGGCGGAACTGAGAGAAAACATATTTGAATTTTCTCTACTAACATAACCAACTGCTGGAATAAAATGATAGAACATTTTAGCTATTTTAACTCCATGGTAAAAAAAATTAAAAACTTTTAGCTGATAGCATTTCGGGAAATTACGTAATCAAATCTATCAAATTGCTTTCTTTACCCCCGAGACCCCCGGGGGAAAGGGGGCTTCTTTGTTTAGCAACATCAATCTAACAAAATCAGAAAAAAATAATTTTGTCAAACCACAAGAATCAAAAGTAGCAATGCCAGAAACTAAGTGGATAAAAAGATTAAGGCCATTCTTTTGAATGAGCTTTATTTTGCAAAATTTTTGCAATGCTTAAACCTTTTAAATGGTTAATTTGGGGGATGCAACACTATGTAAATCTGGGCCGATATTGAATATCACTACAGCTGTTATGGTATATAACCAAATCCATATTGTTCTTATTTCCCTACTGCTTCGACACTGAAAACAAAAAACAAGACCGCACCATTAACATTGCTTCCCTTTTTCAGGTAAAACAACAACCCTACATCACTGTCACATGACCAAACCCTTCCCCTCCTGAAATGCATTTAGCAACAAGATGGAAATAAACATCGTTGTTAACATCAGCCCAGTTTTATTGATTAAACAGACGCCTGAAAAACTGATCAGCTGACGCTGATGTGCGTTTTGTCTACTGATGTTCCCGACCATTACATGGCATACCCTAGTATTTTTCATAAAGCACAACAGTACAAAAACACAGATATGCGCAAGGATAAAGGTTATTTAAGGTTAGTGAGTTGTCTAGAGAAGACGGAAAACGAGCCGATTGACTTTGAGAAGTGGAATTTTATTGTCCAAGCGTCAGGTTTGGCAGGATTTTTGCCATCTACCTCATACAGCCAGGAAGCTGTCCGAGAAGGAAAAAGCTCAGAAAAATCCAAACGAGCGTGTCAAAGCCGGAAGCGCTTACCTCCTCCCTGCATCATCTTGTAGAACTTGCTTTCAATGTGCAACTGTGGGTGTTTGGTCTTCACACACTCCAGCTTGATGGCTACCTCCTCACCGGTCGCAATGTTGGCACCTGAGGAAAAGCATGCAAAAATAAAATGTAATGTTTGAGGGCCTGAATTAGTCCGATGAAGGCGAGGAAAGATTTACTTCCCCCCTCATTTACCAAGGTAGATGTCTCCAAAGGATCCGCTCCCTATTTTTCGCCCCAGTCTGTATTTGTTCCCCACTCTTAGCTCCATGGTTGCAAGGTGTCACTGTCATCAACGGACAATGCAGATCTATGAAAAAGAAAAGCAAAAATACAATCTTAACTCAGTTTCTGCTCATTATAAAGAAATATATTAGTGGCCAAAAACTGCTCAACCTTAAAAATACAGATATTTTCTTCATTCTGCCACGGGAAGGAATTACTGAATTCTTTGTTGAGAACTTCAGCTGCTTATAGGATGAGTGTATTCCCGCAGAACTGACCACATGTTTTGTGTGAGGGTGCATCCTGTTAGCGCCGCCAGTGGAGCGGAAAAGCAGCCGTCTAGGATCCAGAAACAAAAGCTGGAACTTGTAGGGTAGCTAAGGATGGCAGGGTGGGGGTTGAGCTCAGCAGAAGCAAAAATAAAGGAGGGGTGAGAATAAAAGAAAAAAAGACAAGGGGAATCCAAAAATGCAGGCTTAAAGGACCAAGACACTTTAAGAGGAAAAGGATTCGGGATGCAGGAGGAAACGGAGCGCAGTTTTTCAGCCAAGCTGCATGTGATGGCGGCGTGGGATCATCACTTATTTAGCGCTCGCTTGACCATGCCACGCTGAGCAGCCACTGCGAGGGCAAGACCGAGCTCTCTGCTGCTGTGGGCTGGCACTGCCAAAGGAAAGGAGGCGTGAGCAGCCACAGCCACGGAGCGCTGGCTGCCTGTATCTGTGTCAAAGCCCTCAGACAGTTCTGAGGAATGAACTCCGGTTAGCCAAGAGCTGCAGAGTCACATTTCTTAGGCTTCGTCTCCTCAACTCTAATTTGGGAACTCTTTCTCAAACGAAATGTTCCCTACAGACTGAGCCTACAAATGCATTCATAAAGGAATGTACAAGTACATATAATGTATGCTCTTTATTAGTGCCTGGGATGCACCCACGACAGTGATCTCAGTTTTATAAAAGTCAAAACAAGAGTGGTCCCCCAGGGACAACTAAAGCAAATTAAGCATCAATTCTGCAGAACTAGTTCTCTTTATTTATTTAAGTGATTCCTCAAAGTCAACGTGGGTTACTCCCATCGCAGCATGGCAGACAAGAGGGCCCTACAGAGGTTAGTGAGGGGAGCTAAAAAAGGCCCCTACTTTGTGTCCGAAATTGCTCAAGGACCAGAGATCTGATCGTTGTCCTCGCACCTTCATCGCCAACTACTTGAACTGTCCTTAGCACTGCGACATCACAACCAGACCTAGCCGAGAGGCGAACATCTTTTTTTTTGCCTTGAGCTTTCAAATTTCGACTTGTCAAGATTATGCATCTGACATTACTGCCAGAGAAGATTCTGAGGTCAGTTTTTGATCTCCAGTTTTTGCGGCGCTTCAGATTTTTGCTGATTCTGTTTTTTTCTTCTTCAAGACTGACATTTTTCTTCCTTTTTACCCTTTCTGAAAAGAACTGTCATGGAAGCAGATCAGATGTCAGGTTATGTGTGTGATAAAACAGGGAATTAAAAAACAAACTACTATGTAGTTCATGCTTTTTTTATCTTAGCTCACAGTTATTAGCATGACTAGTATTGATAACGCAGCAGCATGGTCTTATCTTTAGAGTAACTGTACTTTTACTTCGAATTTGAGATTTCCTCATCTGAACTTGTTCCTGATAGACTTCTATCAATACATGGTTAACCTTCCTGTTATAAAGTTTTGCACTCTCACAGCCTGTATAAACCTCAGACACATCTTGAGACCTAGTTTCTAACATCCCTGTGCGTCCTCTGACTTTAAAACAACTCGCTGAATATACATGCTTTTGGGGTTTTTTTAACTGATCACTCAGTGGTGGTGATACAAGAAATGGTCCAGTTTTGTTTTTAAGCTTATTTTTTTTGTGCATTTCCAAAAAAAAATGCTTTTATTCAGAATTTATCACACTAATCTTTTGAAGATCCAGGAGTAGCTGTAGGCCTCATTGAGTTGTATACCATTAGTAATACAAATAAACTGACAATAGATCAGAATGTTTGAGAATTTCTCTTCCAATACTTGAAAAAGAAGCATTACAAAATTTAAAAAAAACAACAACAACACAGCAGATGATTAGCAAAACAAAATAACAATACAAACAGAAAGTGAGCGCTTAACCCAGGTTAGGCGTTAACCTGATGAAAGCAGCTCGTCAGAGTAGACGTGACAGAATTAATAAACCCATGAACATGGCTTGTGTGTTGCAACAAAAGACCAGATTTAGGAGTTAAACAATTACAAAATAAACAGTGAGCACTCAGTTCAGGAACAGTAGCATTAATACTCCACATTGCTGAGACTGAATGTACTTTTAGTATCAATGCATCCTTATAAATACTTTTGTATCATTTACAAATCCCTGATTGGCAAATGAAGGGGCCTCAAAGATGTGAGTATTGTAAGCTTAAGAGCAAGGAGGGGAAATGATCATCCCAGGCTTCAGAGAGAGGGCAAAGCAATGGGAATTAGTCCGTCAACTCACTGGAAAAAAAACAGCATGTGCCATTACAGTAGTAATCCTCTCCAGGAGAGTGGATTGGTCAAGATGGTACAGAACACATCTGCTGGTTCGAAGGGACTCTTACTAATAGCTGTGAAGACATGATGTTCTAAGGAGGTGGAATGCTTTGGTTTAAGCCTCAACGTGGTCATTGTGCCGACCCAAAGAAGGAAACATCGATAATTTCCAGCTTTGCTTCAATCTAAACTTATTTAAGGGGCATGTTTTTGTTAAACGACAGATTCACAAAACTCCTAAAATAAAAAGAAAACAAGTCAGTCACCCAAACCCAGATTATTTCGCAATCAGAGACACTGCTAACGTTACGCCCCTCACAGCTGTCACTACAAACAACTACTTTGTTTTAAATTCAGCCTATGTCACATTTCGTGCGCATTTCCACCCCCCTCCATTTATGCTAACGAAGATTTTGTAGCGGTAGTGGTACAAATTAGCCGTCATCCCTTTTGAAAGAGTACTACGATATACTGCTTAATAAAAAAAATACCAAAACATAAACTGTCATAATTTGACAGTATAATAAAATAGGTGATTTAAACGGAGTACTGACGCTTTTAATAGTTTACGTTAGAAATATAAAGCACAGAAATCAGCCTAAGTCGACTGTTAGCCGCTACGACTTAGCTAATAGAAATACGGTACACCAACTGAGGGATGTACCTCTGAAAATGTTCAAATAAAGAAACAATATCAATACTGTTCAACAAATCTCACTATGTGCCCTATTTACAACCGCACCCTGACATGCATTCAACTAGCCAGGGTAGACAGCCAGTTCCACTACTTGCCCCCTCCCCCTCTCCTGTAAGCCGTGAATAGGAGACTTCGCTTCGGTCGAAATGGATCCATTTTCCCCCACGGTTTTACCGATTCCCCGAGCCGACACTCACCCGATATCGGGTTCGCCCGACAGCTGGTTAAGTGGAGCTTCTGATCCGATGGTTGTCAGTCGGATAAGGAACCGACCAGAGGAGGATGGGAGCGGATTATGGCAGCGCTCATACCCCCAGCTCTGAGATCAGTCGTCAGTTGCGCTCCCTGTTGATAGTCCCTGAAGCTCCAGCAGCACAAACGGCCGTTCTCTACTCTGGCTCGTCTCCCCCCTCCCTCCTATACTTATTATGAACGTACGTGCTCACGACGTCGATGATGTCACAGGCACTAAAAAGGAACGTCAACTCCTAACTACGCCTCCCATATTACTTTTAACCATTCATTAAATTTCTGGTTACTTACCGTTATTCGGTTTAAATCAAGTAGGCCTACTTGATTTTTAAAAAAAATAATAAAACATATTAGCGCATGAGAACATTTCAGCTGGTAAATAGTTAGCAGTAAGCAGTTGCTGACTGTGCTGCTGTGACGCTGTTTTTTTAATAGGATTGGTGTGTTTATGGTAGAACGATGACGGACACAGGACTTGTTGCCTTTAAGACCCTTTGTTACAAAACATGTCAATTTTAAAACCTATTTTAAGATTAACAATATAAGTTGAGCTTGCAGTTATGTTAAATATTCACACTTCTAATTAACAAACAGGAGAGTAAATTCACCTATAAATATGGGAAGGAGACTATAAACATTCATTACCAGCTAATGGAAGAGCTTAAAGTTGTCCATTTACTGGCATGTACAGTTTTTGGCGTTTATCCACACTTCAAATTATATGGTTGAGCTTTCTTGTAATGTTAGCCTGCTGCATATTTGTTCTATATATTGTATTTACAGTCTATGTCCATAACCAGTGTTGATTTTAGTTTTCCATCATTCTCCTGTTATGTAGGCTATCAATCGTTTGTAGAACTGCAGTGAAGCTCAACACTCAGTCCACGCTGTACAATGAACAGTACAACTGGTAGTAAATAGACCGACATCACAATGCTGCCCCCAATGTGCATGTCTTTTTTTTTTTACACTATTAGCATGTGTAGACACTTAATATCAGCCTTCTATGAATTACAGATTAATCAAAAATAAATGTCAACTATAAGCACATCATTCTTAAGTAAAAAAAATACAATAGCACTATTGTATAATCAAATATTAAACTGTTCAAATGAATAATTAAAAATCAATCTAAACATTCATGTCCAAGATGAATTGTTTGAAATTTCTGACAAATCCTCTGCACGGTTTAGAAAGATGACCACAAGGACAAACGTAGAAGCCAATACTTTCATCTTTATTAATCTTGTTCTCATCGTTTAAATAAATTTTTCTTCTGTAAAATCTCAAAACGAAAACACTGAACAGGAGTGTTAAAGCCTGTCTTAATTTAAAACAAATACACAACAACAAACCATTAAAAACGAACGGTAACGCTTACACTGTATCTGTAAACAACCCGCCCCACCCCTTCCCTCCCACTGCACACAGTTTGATAAGATTTGGCATGTCCATTTTCTCAACGCATATGCCTTCAGCTCTTTGTGTCATTAAATTTTTTTTTTATTATTGCAGGTCAGACAATAAAAAAAAGACATCTACTAAAAAAAACACTTCAAATGAAAGAGAAAAAAAAGCATTAGTGCCAATATTTCTTAACACACAGTCAGCGGAATACCAAATGCACTCATAACATTTTTTTTTGTATAGACCTTCTGTATAAGTAAGCAGCCTTGCCCACATTATGACAGGCATTACCATGCGCACACATCGTCGTCACATTCTCACACACATGCACAGCGACTGTGGTGGTTTAATCCACTTACTTGGTCTCAGTCCCACTCATACTCATAGTGTGTATGATGCTGCACGCAGCATCGACACGTGGAGAAATGCATCGTAGCCTGAAAATGCCAGCAATTAAACATGTATCACTGCAACAGTAACAAACATGTTCGAGAACGAATAACAGAAAATAAAAATAAAAGAGTGCGTGAGATACAACAGTAGGAGGTCAGCATTTTGAAAACAGATCCATGACTTTTTTTTTCTCTTTTCAAAATTTCACTATTCAAAAATTAAAATCATACAGCCAAACAAACAGGAAAAAAAACAAACTTGACATACACAGTAAGATACAGCACTGATCTCAATCAGAGCCGTTTGCATGTTTGGATTCAATCTCTGTCTTTAAGGGGATGTGAATACAAACTCTCGACCTCAGTGTTCTCTTTATATGATGAAGGTAATGCTGTTTACAGTGCCTGTCTGTCTGTCTGAAGGCTTCTCTGTATTTGGTGTGTGCATGTTCATGTAAATCGGTTAAAAAGTCCCCTACTTACTAAGCACATTGCAATCCAGTAGAGTCTTCAAGACTCACTGACTTTTTTTCTCTCATTCTTATTCAGGTTTCAAGTCTAAGCAGTTGAAATCTTCATGTGTGGAAAAAAGGCTGAATACACATCTAACAGTCCCTGCATTTGTTTTTTTTATATAATAGCTTAAGTCTGGCCATGAGAATGTGTGTAAGCATGTCTCACATTTCTGCTTTAAGTGTGTGCACATTAATATGCATACTAGTATATGTATGCATGGGTATGTATTCAGTACATAAATATGCATACCTTGTAAATGTGTGTGTGCCATATTAAGTACATATGTATCCCAGTGTATGCCCTATCAGTGTGTTCGAATCCGATCGTACTCGTTGAGTGGGCTTATCAGATGGAATCGGCCCCTCCCCCCAGCAGGTCGCCAGGCAACAGTCCAGCAGAGCTGTCCATTTGGTGCCTTTCCTCCATCTGAGGTGCCCCCCACAGGCTGCTGCTCGAGTATCCTGCGTTTATGCCTCCCCACAGCCCAGACCTCCCACTTTCCACTCCGCCGACGCCTCCTTCGCCGGCCCCGTTGGTGCTCCACTGGGAGAATATCGCAAGCCCCGGCCCTTGGGCCGAAGACGTTTCTGGAGCAGCGCCTGTACCGTCGAGGCTCTGCCATCCGGAGCCGGACGACCGCTCCCCCCCGGCACCGCCATTTCCATTTCCGCCCAAAGACGTTCCCACCGCCGGCCGCTCACTCCCAGGGGAGCTCCCGCCACTGCTGGCCACAGCTGTGCCCGTTCCGGACGAACCAGGCGCTCCGTTGCCCGCTACTCCTGAGCTGGCCCCTTCGGCCTGGGAATGTGCAAAATAGCGTGCAACCTCCTCTTCACTCACAAACTCAGCCAGGATGGTGGTGTTTCCCAGAACACACCTGTAAGGGAGTCAAGACGGAACATTTTGAAAAATACAAGAGCAGTCTGGGTGAGCCGTTACAGTGCAAAAGCATTCAGAAAACCTCAATGTTTTCTTATATTGCAATCAAACTCTAAAGGGCTTTTTATGAATCTCAATCTGAAACATGTGGTGTGCATTTGTATTTCCCTCCTTTAGTCATTACTGTATAGAACTCCCTCCTGGTGCCTTTATAGCATCCATCGTTTGCTCATTCTTCCTTGCCAAACAGTTTGAAGCATATTTATTTCACCACATGAATCTGAACCATTCCATGGTAGCTCTGGCTGCATGTTTAAAGGTCTCTGACCTGCCTGAAGATGAACATTCACCCTAGTCTTTTACAGTGCAACTCTTCCCCCCCCCCAGAATGGGCTCGCACTGCGCTCAAGTCACTTCTACATTAAATCCAACCAGCTATTACATCCTTGCTGAAGCCCCACCATGTTTTAATTTCAGGATTGTGTGCTGAAGGAGATATGCAGTTTAATTTTCTGCCACGGTGATTTGCATATAGTCTAAACCAGTGGCTCCCAAACTTTCCACCTTGTGACCCAAATAATACAAATGTAAAGGGGTCATGCCCCCTGCTTTAGGTTTAGAGTAAAAAGTGTTACAAGGACAACATAATACGCATTAACAGGCAATGTATTTGCCAATATTTTGCTTTTGTTTATTTGTTTTTTATCTTGTTTTCTTATCTTTTACATTTCTACATTGCAAATCCTCATTTTTTGGGTATTTAGGTTAATTTCTAAAGACAAACTCATCACCCCAGAGTTACATACTTGTGACCCAAAGTGGGGTCCCGACCCAAACTTTGGGAACTACTGGTCTAAACAGTTTAACCCATAAAAAAACAACAACTTTATTTGACTTTTCACATGCAGATCTGAACTGTGTCATACGAGAAATTTAAGCTTTGTATAAGCTTTGTCTGATACTGAAGCAAGGTTTTATAACCTAACCATGCTTTAAAGTTCCTCACTTCCCCACCTGCTGTGTTTCTTAAGTCTTCATCATGCTGTTTGTTCACTAACAAACCTCTGATGCCTTCACAGTGGACTGTATTACTAGCCTGGGCATTTCAATGTGAAAAATGAGAAAGTGCCAGGAGCGTGAGTACATTTGGGAAGCACTGTGTCTGTAGTGTCTGGGAAACCTACATGTGAAGAGCACCCTGAGCCTTGGCCGCCTCCTGCCGGCTGTTATATCGAACCAGAGCGCTGCCCTGGGTTAGGCCCAGGTGGAAGGTCAGCAGGGGGCCGTGCTGCATACAGATAGTTCTCAGCGTGGAGCCGTCAATCTAGAACGGGAAGAGAGAACATTTTATATGAAAGATTTCCAGAATCACTGACCATTTGTGAACCATGTCAACTCTACAGTAACTATACACCAGGTTCATTGGGTACAGAAAAAAAGATGCCTAGGAACAGCTGTGTGTCAATAATTCAGACAATGCACTATGTACGGACTCGACCTATAAAAGTTGAACAGTTACATCGCTTTACTGTGAGAAAGTCCAGACAGATATGGTCATTACTAATGTAAGCTTAGAATTTATTTAAGCCTTTTGAAGAAGAGTAAAGTCTGCTAATCCTAACGGATTAAATGGCTCAGTTGTATTTACAGGGTCAAGCTTCAGTCTGTTTGCATAAAAAAATTAAAATAAAATCAAATTTTTTTTTTAAAGCAAGGTCTTTATTTTAACTTTAGATTTCCAATGTTAATGCAAAAGTACCAGTATTTGACATCCTCATATTTTCTTCACTGACCGACCGCAAACTTCTATTTCTTTTATAGAGATATATGTGAGTCAGGCACACAAAATTGTATGGAGGTGAATATTTACCAGTACTCCACTAGAAAAGAGCATCTAAACATCTAATTTCAGGTTTGGTCAAAGATTCTGTTCAGTTTTAGTTTCAACTAGGCCAGCTTTTAACAAGTCTACGCCATTTCTGATAGGGCCTGACTGATATGGATTTTTGGGGTCTGATACAGATAGAAAACACTAGCAGTAAAAATAAAAATTAAAAAAATCCTCCAACCCTGCATTCTTTGCCCATTTTGATGCTCACATATTTCACCCTGGTCTATTCTGCAAATTTTGTACATATTTGTAAATATTCTTAATTATTTAAACATCTTTAGGTATCCTGTTCTGTTGCACATTACAGTGTGGGTATTCCACTTTTTCAATGTCCTTTCATTTTAATAACTGCACAGTACTCAGTTTTTGTAACCATGTCCATAATGAAAATATAGATTATTTCTGTTCTTGCTGGACGATATATTGGTACTGCGCTAATTTCTATATGGATATGTTTTTATCTAGTTTATCTTATTCTAGTTTAATTCTGGCTCTATGTTTAATTTGGGTAAAGCTGTATGATCATATTTTCTCTTTACAAATACACGTTGCATTGTTTTGGCCCATCATATAACTTCTCAACCTGAGGTTGTAGCTGTAACATGATACAAAGTGAAACAAAGTTGTGTAACCTTTGCAAGGTAATTTATTATTTTTTCATCCAGTGAGCAGCTGCATAAAAAAAAACTTTAATTTAATTTAATTAATCTAAAAAAAATGTTTTCAGAAAAGAGCCAGAACTTTGCATATTAAGGATTTTAACTTTCTGTATTGCATTTCAAAGTATTTTATATGAGCTTGACTGAAAATAGTTTATTCAGATGACTGATTCAAAGATTGATGTTGACCATCACAACTTACTGCTACTGCACTCATTGTCCTTTTTATGTGTTACATCTCTAAGCAACTCAGGATATTTTAAGTCCATTTCTGCTTAGCTTCCTCGGTCCTTACCTGAGGGGTCAGGTTTCTCAGGAGCAGCCAGCAGCTGCCTCTGGAAGTACCACCATCACTCCAAGTTGAGCCTAGGAGAGACAAACACATAACAGGGAGAGAGAAAAACCATGAACGATCACATGTTGATGACAAACACTGTTATGCTGCTATAGTCACAACTTAGTTATTTTACATTAAGCTGCTGGAAATGTACTTTCCCTGCGAGAGTTATCCCAAAGGGATCAAAGAAGAAGTCAAGTCATGCTGCCTGACACCGTCTCATCCAAACAGTAAAAAGTCAAAGCAAAAGTTGACGAAATGGTTATGAAACGGATTCTCTCTGCAAAGTACCTGACCCAAATCTTGACTCTTGGTTCATCCCTCCCCAGCTCCTGGCCAACCGTGGACCTCCAGTTCCCCAGGGGGAGGGCGAGGCCTGCTTCTGATTGGTTAGGCCAGGAGGGGGGCGCGGCAGCTGCGAGCTATTGCGATTGGTCTTCCATAATTTGTTTTGTCCGATGGGCTCTGGAGGCCAGCTGGGCTTGTACTCTGAGTACTTTCCTGAGAAGGATAAGGAGAGTGGGAGAGAGAGAGGCAAATGAGTTATGAAATATATACCAAAGAGAGGCACGTTGCAGACAGCAGCTATGACAGCTTTGCAGACAGAAAGAGCCGTAGCAAACCATACAGCAATTTGAATTCCAAATTAATGAGTGAAAGAGGGAGTTCACGAGGCTAAATGCAAAGAAGAAACAAAGTAGAAGTCAAACCTGTGCTGTGTGCATTGCTGAGGGAGCTGTCTGAGGCACTGTAGGGCCAGGCACCAGGTGAAGGCAGCGAGGTGTTGAGGGAGGGGTTTGGCCCTGCAAGCAGTTAAAACATCAGTGAACAGATCCTGTGATAAACTATTTAATATCCTCATGTTATAGTGCAAAGAGAGCAAAAACCAGCAGAAAAAAGCAACGAGCCGTTCAGGGGAAGCAAAATGAAGCTATCGTGAAGCCGTCTTAAAAAAGTTGAATCAGTAACAGCCCTAAAACTGATCCATTAGAAACATCTAAACAGGAAGACTGAGCTACAACACACCAAGCAGCGAAGCCTCAGTGATAACGAGGGCTCTCCATTTTATTTATTCCTAAGAAATGTGGCATTTCCTTCAGGGTTGATCCAAGATGGTGGCAGAGCCTCACAGGACTTACAGCGGTATGGCAACTGTTGCTGTTTGCACCACTGGGTTAAATGGCTGCACCTTAGAGAGCACAAAGGCACGCTAAAGAGGGCAGATCCCCGCCACTGCCTGACTGTTCAGGAGTTTTCTTATTGAATGGTTATTGCTGATAACTATTCTCTACTTCCTGATAAGTTGCTCATTTTACATTGCAGCTCAACAACCAGAGTCAGAACATAAATTGGGTGTTTGTCCAGGATTTGAACCCCAGACCTCAAGCTTTTACTATGCATTGCAATAACGTATTTTACACATGATCCGATTAGTTGACTAACCAGCAAAGTAATTAGCGATTAGTCAAATGAAATTTTTGTGGCAACCCTATTTCAGTGCTATTTTATTTACCAGGTATGATTACAAACACTTCTTTAATCTAGAAAATATAAACTTTAAACAGTTTTTCTTCATTATTGTGAGCTGCTTTCTGTTGATCTATTGCATAAAATCATGGTAAAATACAATAAAGGTTTGGTTTATAAAGTGACAATTACTTTTGCAAGTTGATGTGAGAAAACTTTAGAATAATCAGTTTTTTTGTAAGGCTGCCACGATTAGTCGATTCGTCACGACGACAAGGAAAATTGTTGACTAAAAATCCCCCAAAAACGTAGTAATCAACCTTATAGTTTTTTGGGTATTTTTTACGTTTTGCTTTTCTCCTTAAAACGGTCGCTGTAACTTTTGCTGCCTTGTCACAGTTGTGACAATCGAGGTCAGCCGCTGCATCACCGGAAAAGCCCAAACAGCAGTATCAATGTAGCTCTACAGCTCTGGAGAAGTTTGATTAAATATTAAGTGAAACATTTGTAATGCAAAATTTACTTTCCAAGGCTGTACAATGGTGTTAATTGACCATCTTAAAACGAATCCTGTTGTGGCTTATGACGAAGCCATGACGAGCCATCACCTTAATAGTCTGTTTTTTTTTGGATAATACATTACAGTTAAATGTAACACTGTTATATTAGACCAGCTGTGCGCTGCTGCAATAACATACCTTTATCAAAATAATCATTTGCGGCACCCCTAGTTTATTGTTATCTTAATATCTTGTTAAGCTACAAGAAAACTATATTGTTTCTCACCCCATCTTGGCAAACTACTCATTTCCCCCTCAAAATTAATGGAGATCATCTTTCATAATTTCAGTTAGTCAAAACATAATTATTAGTGTAATTACATCATGCATAGTTTCCTTAAGGATCATAATGAAATGCTCTAACCAATATACCTATATTGTCTCGCAGTAACGGGTGGTCAGGATCATTGAGGTTTGGAGATGCTGGGGAGCCAAGAACTCTACCAGGGGTCATGTAGGGGTCAGACTCCGGGTCCCCAGTGCTCTGTATTCCTTTCCATGGCACACCAGGCTGGAACTCTGCCATAGAAGAACAGAAACGCAATAAGCAGCTGAAATGATCTGTGTGATTCACACATATGAAGATTTATAGCCTTGCTTATGCTCTAATGAAATACTAAAAAAATTATTCTAAGAAACTATTTTAAAACTGCAGTTATTTAAGTGTAAAACTTTGAGTAGCACATTCTTCCTTGTTCTGTTACTAATCCTTATTTTATTATTAAACCTTTATTAAACCTGGAAAATCCCACTGAGATTAAGAACCTCTTTTCCAAAGGAGTCCAGGCCAAAAGGCAGCAAAACTCATTACAGTTACATCTTAAAATCCTATTAAAATAACAGATAATAAAAACTAAAAAGCAATCACAAATCATCGAGGCAATCTCTGATGCTTTCTGTTTTGTTTTGAAGACTTATAGCCTGCTAGCTAAAAAACCCCAGCATGTACACACCTGGAGGCCAGCTTGAAGTGGCAGGTTTGTTTCCCATTTTACTACCAGGAGTTCGGTGCCAGCTGTCTGCAGAGCCCTGAGGTGGGATCCCTAAACCCTCACTGCCCAGCATTTCATACTGGGAGTAAGGAGACCCTCCTCGAACCTTTATTGTGCTGGGTATAGGGCCTAAGGGTAGCAAAAAAACGAACAGCTTTAGTCGTTTGCTGCATCACATTCAGATACACTGCAAATGGGAGTGAGTAATGCATCACACAATCATTGGAGATGTGACTTTTAATCAAAAATCCCACTGAGAAACACATGTTAGCCTACCATTCTTGTGTAGGGCTGTGTCTGGAGGAGAGGGAGCTGGGGAATGCCCCTCCATCATCCATTTAAAGCGGGACTGTTGTCCACTCATGTCCTTCATGCCCCCCATCATAGGACTGAGTTCTAGTGTAGAGAGGTTACCGCCAGCCGTAAGCCCTGATGAGAAAACACTCTTGATTATTCCGGTATTTAGCGTTAAGTGGTGAGTAAAACGTATCAAAATCCCATCAGCCGTCTGGGAGACGTACCAGCGTACATTCCTTGCGATTTGGCATGAAGATCCGATAAGGTACCCCCCATTCCAGCGTGTGGAAGAGAGTCTACCATGGATTGCTTGGATACTCCTCCTCCCAGGTGAGAGGGGGACAACTTGGCGTTCCCTCCTCCAGGCGTTGCTCCAACCTGCTGCTGCTGCCTCTGCTGGAGAATAGCCATGATCCTCGCCAGCTGAGAACAAAGAAATTAAAGGAAGGAGAATGAGAAAAGTGGGTTTAGCTGGAGGACAGTTGACTATTTTATTAATATATTTCATGATTGATTGACTGATAACTCAATGATTATTTTAATCCATCTCAGCTTTCTGAGGGCACGGTTTCGGTTCTTGGCAGTAGAACACATTTAACCACGCCTCCTCAGGCTTGTACAGGCCTCAACATTTATTTGTGGAATGTGAGTTTGAAAACATGTGTGTTTAGTCTTGGATCAGCTCTCAATGAAAATCATCCGGAATCATCCAAAGTGATGAGATACCAAACATAGGATCAGATGTTTCACTGCTGCCGACGCATCGGCAAACAGAAATAAAATAGTCTTCACTCAGCAACCATCATTGTGTACCTCATCGTGAATTCGTGTCGCCTAGCAACACAACCATCTAGTTAACTCATCGAAAGTTAAGGGCAAAATTAAAAAAAAAGTGCAGCATGTTGTGCAAGTCCAAATTGCAACCGTAGCGGCCCGCTCTGTAGGAGTCTGTCCACGGACGCGCCATGACTCGCTCAATGTTTTGGGGATGACGTCGGCTAACAGTCGCAGCCACTTCATTTATGGTTTTGTAGTGTGATCGACAGAGCGTAGCTGGAGCTCTAAAATGCTCACCTGCTGAGGGTCTGTCTGCTGTCTGATAGGCTGAGGCTGGGGGAACTTCCTCTGGTTCTGCAAAAGCTGTTGCTGCTGCTGCTGCTGCTGTTGCTGTTGTATCAGGAGCTGACAAGCCTGTTGGTTGATGGACACAGGCGGTCAGAAATGGGCACAAACGCATCATCACAAATCCTTTTTAGAAAAAACTTTTTACTGACATTCAACAATAGGAATCGGCCATTTAAGCAAAGGGAACAGCAGTTTATCTAATGTGCAATCGCACAAAAAGAAAAAAAGAAAAAAAAAGGACGCCGGCAATGACTCATCCTGGTGTGCTACATAATGTTTCGGCACGTACCAGATGGAACTGCTGCATGTGGGGGTAAATGTTGCTGAGCATTCCTAGCTGCTGCGGGGAAATCTGAGGCGGGAACACTCCTCCGCCAACACCACCGACCCCACCGACACCTCCTACTCCCCCCACACTGCCACCGGGAGAGGGCATCTGCTTCAACACGGGACCCGGCACCTGCAGGGTCACAAGAGGCAAGGTTTGATGGCACTAAAGCAAATCTTTATTAAAATTAAAAACAGAAGAGCAAGATCCATAGAAGTGAACTGATTTCAGGTGCATTGGATGCTTATATAGAAGAATGCGGACAAAAATTCCCCAAGATGAGCAAGAAACAGGTATGATGGATTTAACTGAATGCCAAGAATGGCAGACATAAAGGTTTAGCTAGAGGTGAATTAACTTCAGAAAGTCAATCTTAACAACTCTATAGGGGATGCTTATACTCAAATGTACGCGTGTCTAAAAAATGAGTTTAGAGGAAAAAAAAAAAGCAGAAGCATAAACTTATCTAAACAAACCATTTTCTGCTACATGTCAGCTCGCTCAGGCTAAGAGAAAACTAAAGAGTTTCAGCAGGTAATAGGAAGGGTGAACGCACAGCTAAGCTGCTCCATCTTATCTCTCGAGAGGTTTCTTGCTTTTTGTGTTCCATGAACCAAGTGGGAGCTAATAAAATTATCAACCTTTTGGAGAGAGCAACCTGCAGTGATCGTCAACATACGATGGCCAGGACAGTTTACATTGTCAACTCTGCTTTAAAATATTAGTAAAAGCCTGTTTTGACATACGCCATTGACTTCTAAGCAGCATATCAAAACCACTCCTGTCACTGGAAGAGTAGTGGTCATTGATCAAAAATTCGATTAGCTTGCATGTTCTTGTTATAGTTCTCGAGGAGAAATTAAAAGAGGCGCATTTCCAACTTGTTACTGAGCAGAAGCCATTTCACCAACTTCAAAGAAGCTAACAGTTTACTGAGAAAAGATGCACGCAACGTGGTGTGCTTGGAGACAAACGGCGTGTTAAAGATGTCACCGGCAGTGGCTTAGCGCTAACCAGCTAGAAAAACCTACACCACATTTGGTTTTCTACTAATGGTCATTGTTTGCACATTGGTGACTCTTGTGTTTTTGACCATCTCCATAACAAAAACTCTGAATCCAACGGCTGTGAAATCTAAATCCTGATGCTGTGGCGCTTTTCTGAGTTAAAGCCACGAGCAATAAGGAACGCAGTGGAAACCATTGCAGCTCTACAAGGTGCACAGCTACAGCAAAACATGGAAACTGAACGAACGAACCAGTTTTATTGCAAATTTCTGCACAACGCTACGTTAGTTTCATTCTTTGAACCTTCATGGCCTCCAAAAAAATTAGCAGTACCCGCAAGAACAAATACCAACCCGTTTGTGGCGGAGAATAAAATCAAGAAGAGGAAATGGAGGACAACAAACCTGAGCAGACAGGAACTGATGAGGCACTTGAGCCCGTAACCCTGGGGAGGGGTTCATCGAATGCATGCCAGGCTGGTGCATCCCTCGAGGCTGAGGCATCCCTCCTCCACCAGCAGCAACAAACACTCCGTGGCTGCCCATCTAGAGCAAACATGTACCACGAAGGATGAATAACAGTGCTTTGGGGAGAACAACCTGTTCCAAGCGACTTTGGCTTGTTTTTCTTGCAGAACCTAAAAATAAATCTTTTGATCTGATTAGACAAGAAAAAGCCTCCATAAACTATTTTCATTGAGCGGACCAGGTCTTTTTTTAAATATTGTAATTATTCAAATTTAATACATTTACCTTATCGCTATAGGGACCCATGTCACCAGGACCCATGTCTTTGGAACTAGGCATACGGTAGCCTCCTCCGCTTCTTCCTCCCCGTCGCATCTCTCCATTAAAGTCATTGATTCCTCTCTTGTCCCCATCCATCTTCTTCTCAACGCTTGGATCGTCACCCTAAAAAAAACAAAAAATAAGGAATGTTTTTAATCTTAACTCTTTAGAAAAGTAAAGAGGATTGGGATTTCTGAAGAGCTTCTTACCAGAAGACCCATGTTAGAAAACTGGCGGGATACTGGATTCATCCAGCTGTCTGCTCCTCCACCCTACAGGAAAGAAACCCAAACATTACTCTCAATCGTATTTCAAATGGGGTGTCATCAAATAAACTGGGCCACCTTTTGGAAACTATTGATCAATCAAATAATTTTTTTTCTCTCCAAAGCACTCATGCCAACAACCGGAAATCTTTTTTCTGTGCGAAATTGGAAGGCTAGGAGGCTGAAAACTCTAAAGATCCATCTTATTTGAAGGCCCAATTTACCTGATGTCACCCTAGTCGTGTCCCGGGGATCCCGTCTCAGTCTTACCTTGATGTTTCCTCTCTTCCCAGCGTGACTCTGACCCCAGCCTCCAGAGTTGAACGAAGAGCCGCTTCCCTGAGAACCGGCGCTGTTCCAGACTCCGCCGGTGCTGTCCTCGTCCTCCTCCCAGCTCGCATGCCTGGACACCACGATGGAGCCGTCGCCCTTACCGCCCCAGCTTTCCACCGACTTTCCACCTGGAGCAAAAAACACAAAGCAGTCAGCTCTCTGCCATTTGGTGTGACAAGTCTGGCTCCTACTAGTATTGACTGATTTGTTATTAGTTCTACAGCCTATTTAGGGGCTGAAAAGGTTAGTTGTGCAACAATTAAACAGATCGCCTACAACATAGTATGAAAACAAGTGGATATGTGGTCCTACCAGGTTTGCTGGAGTTGGGCGACGGGTTCCTCCAGCCGGATGGTTTGCCGGAGTCATCCGGTTCTCCCCAACCTGTCGCTGCCTCTGATGCCTGGCCCCAGGCCGCTGTACCATCATCCACACTTTGTGCACCTCCCCCTCCCCACATGCCTAGGGAATTGAACATTTAGTTTGAGAGAGAAAGACAAAGCAAACAGCCGCTTTATGATCAGCACTGGTGCGTTTCTTACCCACTGCACCACTGCCAGGGTTGGAGTTGATGCTGTGCTGCCTTCTTGGAGGCTGCTGTTGCATTGGTGGTGGCGGCGGCGGGCCCTGCTGACTTTGATTCGGGCCTGCTATAGAACTGTTCTTGTCCCACAGGTTCACATTCTTATTGTTGTAGCGCGTCGGGTCTCCCCAGGCCGATGTGCCGTCATCGATTTCCATCTTCCGGCTGATGGACTGGGGCGAAGGCTCCTCCCAGCCGCTGGGCTCCAGGGAGTCGCCTGCACCTCCGGAGAGTTGAGGAATCGGGCCCGAGGTCCAGCCCAAACTTTGGTTCTGGTTCTTTGAAAGTTGACCTCCACCTCCAACACTGGGCTGGCCGCCCCACCCTCCCGGTGGGTGATGCCCCTGTGATTGCTGCTGCTGCTGATTTTGGGCTTTCGTTGGTGCCGCTTGGCTGTTTGGTATCTGAGCTGCGTTGGGTTTGGCGCCCCCCCAGTCCTGGTGGGATTTGGCTCCACCCACATCTCCTCCTCTCCACCCTCCTCGCTGAGACCCCCCTTCGTCCAAGTTACCCCAAGAGGATCCCTCGTCAGAGTTGCTTCCGACTCTGCTTCTCCCGTCTCCCCACCCACCTCCAGAGGCGGAGTCTCTCTTTCCCCACTCTTCTCCCCAACCACCCGCTTCTCCTCTAGTAGACCCCTTCCAACCCCCTGTTCCTTTTTCTTCTGCTCCATCTCCCCACCCACCACCCTGTTGTTCAAAGTCTTGCCAGTTTTTCCTTCCTCCTCTGTGACCTCCCCATTGCTGCTCGTCTGTCCTCCACCCTTTGCCCTCTTTTTCAGGTGGGATTTCCCCCCACCCTCCAGCAGCCTTTCCTTGGCCGCCCTGCGCGTTGCTTTCTGGTGAACTCGGCTTCCTTGTGGTGCTACTGGGCACAAAAGGACCACTGGTGGCCTGTGTAGGCCCACCGTCCCAATTATCCCTGGACGTAGCGGAACCAGAGTTCAGGCTGCCATCGTTGGACACGGAACCGCTCTCGGACGGGTACCTAGAACCACGAGCAGCGGTGGCGTTGATGGTCGCTGCTGAGAAAGCAGAGGAAGATGAAGGGTTCCTTTCATTTCTGTTCGCCACACCTTTTGAGGTGTCCAGGTCCCAGGCCACATTCTGCTTGATCCGAGTCTGTCCCCAGCCCGTGTTGGACAGAACCCTGGGGTCCAGGTCCGGTCTGTTGAGCATGCTCTGTAAGGCCACTTCTGCGACGGAGGATTGGTCCGAACAATGCCGCGGGGAGGGCTCCTTGTGTCCACCTCCGCTTCCGGCTATGGACCCACCGCCGCTAGACGAAGAATGTCCTCCACCACTTCCAACGGCACCAGCCTTCCCTCCTGGACCTCCCCACTCCCCAACTGTCCCCTCTCCACCCTCGATCCCTTTCTGATTGTCCCAAGCTTTTGTCATAGTTGCTAAATTTTGTGAGACAGAGTCCTCTAAAGAACCACTGCCGCCCGCACTGTCCGTGCTGCTGCTGCTGCTCCCATCCACCTCGCCTCCACTTCCTATTGCTAAATTAATACCACTTGCACCTTCTGCAGTTCCACCCCAATTTGCTTCCGTACTTCCTCCTTCCCAAGCTCCCTGAGATACAACTGGGTTGGTTGACCCCCCACCACTCTCCCCTTCCCACCCCACTTTGTCGTTCTGGCTACCAAACCTCCAGACGACCCCTTCCTGCCCCTGAGCTCCAGCGGACCCCCTGCCCCACCCATCTGACTGCGAGGCACCTGTGCCAAGGTCAGAGGCCACCGGAGGCGTGGCGCTCCAAGACGAAGAGGCAGCAGAGGAGGAAGACGACGAGCCAGACGCATTCCCGATCGCTTCACCTTCCCCACCAGCCTCAGAGTTTCCCTCTCCGCTGCGGCATTCCTGATTTGGTCCCACTTCCTTCGCCACCCCGCCCGAACATGGCTCCGGCTCTGCGTTTCCTAAGTGCTGCTGCTGATCTCCAGTCTCGGCTCCTGCGGCGGTTTCAGTGTGCTGCTGCTGGTAGAGGCCAGTTTGATTCACAGATGAAAGTGTCTGAGTGGTGATGACAGTGGTGCTGGCAGAGAATGAGGAAGCTGAAGTCACGGACGAGTGTTGCGACGAGCCACTGCAAGCCGAAGCGGAGGTCCCGCTCTGGCCCAGGGCGGGCCAGGCGGAGGGGTTCACATTAGGGTTGAAGTTGGCACCAGGGACGATGCTGCTGCTGCTGCTGCCGCCACCCAAAGGGCTCTCCTGAGGCCCGGGAAGAAGATGGGAGACTTTGGAATTGTAAGATGCTGCCGAGCCTTGGCCTACCTCCACTTGGGGCGAGGTGGAAGAGACCCACACACCACTTGGCTGAGCACATTCATTAGGCGAAGAAGAAGGAGAAAGAGGAGAAGAGCGAGGTGGGTAAAGATTGTCCATGTTCCCTTCTTCTCCTCCTGCTGTTCCTCCCTTCTGCTGCATGTTTCTCTCCCCCCATGAGGCACTACTGTTGTTGTTACCAGGGCAGTCCTGCTCCTGCATCCCCTCTCCGGCCCCTTCAGAACTCAGCTTGGGGCTAGCAGTGATGCTGGGCCAGTCATCCAGGTCAGTCCCATCCATAAACACCTTCCCGCAGCCCTGAGAGGAGGTCTGGCTGCTGGAGCCTGCCCCCCATGTGGAATTTGCATAAGTTGAAGTAGTAGTAGTAGAAGAAGAAGACGACAGAGCAGCAACACAAAATGAGGATGAGTTGGGGGGCGAAGGGGAAGATGAACCAACGTTGGAATCTGCGGAGAAAAACATTTTACAGCTTATGCGAAAGGTTGCAACAAAAGTTCCAATATTTTTATTTGTGCTTTTATTATATTTTTTACCAATTACTTAAATAAATAAACCATACCAAAATAAAATGACTAAAGGCAATTTTAACAGATGAACACTCTGAAATGTGACCAGCTCAGATTCGCTACTAGAAGAACATGTCTGTTTTTATTTTGGTGCTACGGTCTCAGGCTCACCCTGGCCCCCTTTTAGCCCCTCTTTATTAGCCTCTTGGACACGCCCCTGCTCAGCAGCACCGAACATTTAGGAGTAATTCCTCATTATTTGTTCTAAAAACTCACCGGAGTCTCTGTGTCAGGAGACAGTGAGAGTTTTTTTTTGGTCTGTTGATTTTGACGCTGTAATGTTGGATTCTTTCAGACCAAAAGCATAACCAGATGCACTCTCTGCCTCAAAGAGCTGAAAAAGATCCTTGATCCGCTGCTGAAGTTACCAACGAGCAGCCAAAATAAAAGGAAAGTAGACTTGAGGCCGACCTAAACAGCTTTTAATCCTAAATAACTCAGCGGATGTAAAAAGTAATTGAAACTAAAGCTGTCAGCTCTCCTGAACACTTGCAGTTCATTGCTGCTGTGTCCATGCGTCACTAATCAGAGTTGATCGTTTTCTCATCAGACATACAGGAATCACGTAGGTGACTTAAAAAACAGCAACTTTCACCAAAAGGGGATGGATTTTCATGACTGGAATGAGGAAATTGTACCCCATAGCACCTTCCTTGACGAAAAGCAAATCTAATACGTTTATCCTTGATCCCCTCACATAAGAACATCAGATATAAGATAATGAAAGGGAGAGTCACAATTGGTCAAAGATGCATTAAAGTTGTGATAACGGGATAAAACTGCAAGATGTGAGGAAATTTGCGGGGACGGGCTTAATTTGCATTAATAGTTGAAATCGCAACATTGCGATTGCAACTATTGGAGGGACCGCTTACCTGTATTTCCATCTGTGTTTGCATTAGGGCTATCTGCCCCCTGTAAGGATTGGGCGAGATCCCAGCCACTGCCTCCCCCCACCCCTCCAGCGCTGCTCTCCCCTCCCCCCAGCAGCATGGAGGACAGTGGTGGCTGGCCCCTTTTCAGTAGCACTTTATGGTCCTGCTGGCAGCGAAATCGCGGTGGGACTTCTCTAGACATGTATCGCTGCTGCTGCGAACTTTGACTTCCAGAAGGAGACAAGGAGGAGGGCTGTCCGTTGGCCACAGCAGTTCGCTGCTTTGCATTGTTCCCGCCACCAGGAGGGACTTGGGCGGAACCCCCACCTGCACCAGGACTGGGAGATGACAGGGAAACAGGGCCAGGGCTGGGGGACACTGAGCCTGGGGCGGCGAGCGGCTGGGAACAGGAGGGCTTGGTTGCTTCTGGCACTGGAATGTGAACACAGGCCTGAAGATTACCCATCAGAAAGCTTATTTATAGAATAAGAGTAACCTAATAATGCATTATTTACAACGTTAGTGCGGAGAAAACCTTTTAATTAAAGCCTATATTTGATGTCAGCCATAAATAACAAAGCAATGATTAAAAATGAAGACATACCTTTGATTTTCTGTTCTGGCACCTAAAAGAAAGGTCAGATACATAGAAAAAAAAGTGATTAAGAAGATTATATCTCTAAAAAGGAAAGTTTAAAAAAAAAAAGTTTTTTTCACAGAAATCATTAAAGGTCCTGAACATATTTTATTAGACTTCAGTTTTGCTACTTCAGCTGAAAAGAAGGCCGTAGGAAAACATACAGGAAGAGCATCGAAAAGTATCGACTTTTCAGTTTCCTTTCTACGATCTTTCGCAATCAACAAAATGAAAATGGGAAAACCTCAATGAAATACACAGAGGTTTGTGGGCTTACTCAGAACAGAACGGACCATCTCAGATCCAAAAATAAAGTGATCTGAATTTAGCTGCACAACAAAGCTGGGGAACAAGTCAAAGATCCGGCAGGAACATTTAATTGATTACAGCTGAAATAGTTTATGCATGCATAAGTTATCTTAATGTATTCTACAATAAGTTTATATGGGCTATTTTTGGTTTGTTTGTTTGATTGATCCATCATGCAGAAAACAAAAAAAAAAAGAGAAACAACGGAGTTTTCATCCATAAAATGTTAAACACTTCTGGGTCAGAGCCCAGGTATGAACGCATATGCTTGTAGGTCTGATTAGACCTCTGCTTTTTATTATCAGGCCAGATCAGTCACCAGTAATGAGTTACATCTCTGGATCCATTTCAAAATATTATTCTAACCCAACTCTCACTTTTAGCGGATGGAAATACACAGTAACAGCTCGAAGGTTTACCTTCTGAGAGGTTTCCCTTTTCTTCTTCTCTTCTTTCTTCTTTTTCTTGTCTTCCATGAACTGCTGTTCCCCTTCTTGATTCTCCTGCCTGCGAAAAGAAACGCGCACATTCAATTATTCATGCCGCAATTTAAATGTCCCTGCTTCGGAATCGTGCAAACCTTCATAAACAAGCAGACTTTTGGACGTATTCATCAGATCTTTCGCAAGAGCCTACAACAATGCCAGCGTTGTACGGAGAGCAATGTCAACCAGGGGGTGGACAACTTAGTGAACGGGCCGCGGTACTCTGGCTCTGCATAATTTATTAACCAGCAAACCATCACTGGTCCAAATGGCAGACGGCGAAGGACAAACAAACGCGTGGCCTCAAACAGTTCTCGTTGCATTTCAGCGGCGACTGGCTGCATATTCCAGAGGACGACTGGTTTCATCTCATTTGCCCAGTTTGCAGCAGTCGAACGAAAAGTGCAAAAATATAACAATGATATCAGACTGTGAGAGATTCCTATTTTGAAAGGAGAATGCACTAAAAACTTAAAAGATCCTTTCTTGTAGTTTTTTTAATTATTTTTCTAACATTCTAAATTTTCATAACACAAAGAAACGGATAATTTCTGTATGTCCTATGTAAGAAATATTAAATAAACAACACTTGCACAGACCTAAACAGCACTGTTATAAGAGCTTAGCTTGCGATCATATAAAAATAATTAGTGCAAAACTATTAACTTAAACAGAAACATTATTGCGACTGCAGCTTAACAGAAAATCTTTGAGACTAAGACATTTAAAGTACCTTAAAAATTAACTCATACCAATAAAAACAACAAACTTCAACGTATTTTTAGTGCTTATACAAACATATTGTAGTTTGTGATCGTGCCATGGAAGAAAAATTATAAATCGTTTTAGATTTTTTTTAAAGCATAAAATTATTATACATATATAATATAAATATTTCTTTATCTGAATAGTATGGCTTGTATTAGTGTTCCTAGCTCTTCACAGCTTTCTAGGGATTACAATATTTGCCCCTTTTTCTCTCCAAAAACAGCTAAAGCTCAGTCTGTAGTTCAAGTTTGGCTAGTGATGCACAATTGTATTTAGCTCTAAACCTTGACTAGGCCATTCAAACACCTTCATATACTGACCCAAAACATTTCCTTTGGGGCCCTTGTTGCTAGTTCAGGGTCATTTTACATCTGGAAGGTGATCCTCCACCACAGCTTCAACTCTTCTGCAGCCTCTTAGAGGTTTTCTTTCAAACTTTCCCATATTTTTTTATTTTATTTTGTCCCATCAATCTACCCAGTCACAGCTAAAGTAAAGCATCCCACATCATAATGCTTACACCTATATGTTACACTGCGGATATGGTGCGTTCAATTTAATGTGCGATACTAGTGTTCTGGAACACTGTGTAGTATTTATATTAAAAGTCTTATTTTTGTTCTCATCCCTGTCCCCTACATGCACTGTGAAGGCATGGCTTGATTGTCCTCTTTGCAGATGATCCCTCCTGAGCTGTGGATCTCTGCAGTTCCTCCACAGCCACCATAGGGATCATAGCTTCTTTTTCTGGTAATTGGAAAGTCTTTATATAGTTGCATTTGTGCTCTACGTCTTCAGACGAAGGAAAAAGTCCAAACCTTGGGATTTATTCCCAATTTTTCACTGCAATAAGTTAAACAAGCGTGAACCATACCTAACAATTAGGAGTGCAATGTATTTGAGGAAATTATTTCCAAGGTTTTTTGTTAAAAAAGCACAAATAAAGACATGTTCAACTTTAAATTATGCACAAACTTGTGTTGGCCTTGTTATATAAAATACCGTTAGCATAAAGTGAAACTTGTGGTTATAACGTAAAAAAATGCTTTAAAAAAAGTCAATGAGTTATAAAGCGTTAGCAAACTACTGTAGTGGCTGATAACCTGAAACCTTCCTGTTTGTTTAGCTGCACAATACTTACAGCGTTAATACAAGCTAGCTGTGTAAATTATAGTTTTGACCCACTATGTAATACACCATGCGTCGTTACATTTTGTTAGTACGAGCGAACAACCTCAGGAGAAATTAACCTAAACTTGCGTAAATAACATGCTAGCTAGGAGTGGTAGTGGCGCTAGCAGTAAACAGAGCAGCTTCACTCCACCTAGCTCAACACGGTCCCCCCCCCCTGAAGCACCGACCGAGCACCGTCCTCTGACCCACAGAGCCGGGGTTAGAGGCGGCGAGCTGTCAGAGAGCAAGGTGTCTCCCTGCGGCTTCGAACAACCACATCCTGAACGCAACCGACAAACACCAGCGTCACATTAACTTACTAACAATATGCCGCTTTGTTCGCATTCTCCCTTCCACACAAATACCACAATTAGCCCCTTAAGCACCTTTTAAGCGTTTCAAGCGAGCGGTGGGTTAGGAGGCCACTCGGGCGCTGGTTCTAACATTTGCCAGGGCCAAATTCATACGACTAAACTTGTATGACGTTCGTCCAAGCGAAGCTTTTCTAAAACAGATAGATTGTAGCTTGACCTGCGAATGAAGGAACAGTTGCGCTATTAGCTGCGTCATATGCGAAGTGAAAAGGCTCCATTAACGTTTAAGGTAATTACTCACCTCGGGAATCACACAGGACATAAAGTGCTTCTGTGCAAATATTCTTGCAGACCCACCGCTAGCAGGCTAGCAAGGTAGCTAGCCTAGCGAGCTAGTTCTTCGAGGCTTTCAAGGCTAAATTGAATAAGAAATGACATCACCGGCAGGCGAAAAAATGTTAATCGTAGAAAAAGTGGAGGAAAAACCGTAACTACCCTTTTTTTCCGCAAATGTAGCTCTCAAACTGTAAACAAAAAATACATATCCCCTTGATGACTGTCTATCGCTGTGTGATCGGTTAGTTTACTATCGGCCATTTTGCTTCTCTGTGGAGGTTCAGGCAGTGTATTATATCACCAGGCTGCTTGTTGATCAGAGAGGGGAGGAGGAGCCCCGCGAGTAAAGCTGAGGACCACCAGAGGGCGCCTTAAAACATGAGCAAATACCACCTTCTGCGAGTATGGCAATCACAAATATGGTCCACTAGGGGGCGCATTTATCTTTTATTTATGTACCGACTGAACAATAAAGTATACATTTTATTAAATTCAACGTATTAGTTTAACATGCGATTATAAATATTTTTGAACAACTTGAAGTAACTTTACAACTATTTATTATTATGAGTATTATGATTAATATAGTCATTTAGAATTATAGTAATTATACTTATATTTTGTAAAGTAATAAATGTTATTTTATACTTGCTATTTATGTTACTAAGGGATCAATGTCAATATAATCAACACTTTTTAAAATGAGCCTATACTATACTATGCTATACCATTAATAATACATTGTATTTATAACTGCCTTTCAAGGACAGTGTACAGCAATAAACAGAGAAAAGATTAACAGCAAGTTAAAACGGCATCAAAAGAAGACCAAAATGCAATAAGAAAACAGAGCTAATAAACAGTAGGTGGTTTAAAACAGGTGGGTGTTGAGTCTGGATTTAAAAGTAAGCTTTTCAAAGCTCTGCTCCCCATCGGAATAATAAATAATAATAATGACAATAATCATTTGAACCACACCTTTTGAAATAAAGGGTATACTTACCCCACTAAAGTTCGCCTTTAATCTCTATCTTAAACTCATTGTTATTTTAAGCTAACAGTAAAAACAGATATGTTATATGAAATAAAAATCATGACTTTTGCAATCAAATGTAATGCAAAAGTGTTTTTATTTCTTGTTAAAAGACACCAAAATAAAAATATTACAATAAAAAACAGATTAAATGCTGACATTCATGACATTTTATCTAAAGATGCCAAGAAATGTACATTTTCTTTTTCTTGACATAATGTTAAATGGAATTCACAGTACTCCAAGAAGCATGACGTGTTTGCTTGTTTTTTGCTTTACAAATCTTACATTTTTTAAGAATAACAAGCTTTATAAACATGTCAGCTCTTGAAAATTTTATATAATCAATTGTAGTGAGTAACCTAAAGGCTGATTTGTGCTGACATGAGCTGGCCAATTAGGATAAGGTATGTAAATGTGTTAATATTATTACATGCACAAAGGCCTAACCTGATTTCCTTTAAAAATGACATGACATTGTGAAAATCACAATAAGTCTTACAATACACTACATCATATCCACTGTAAAGACCCTGTTTTGTTTTAGCATCTGCTCCCATAACAACAGGACAATCAAGTTACGTATCATTAAATACAGTGTACACACATCAATCCTCTATTGCAGCCTGTCAAGTTCAACCCATGCTACTGCCCTCTGCTGCATTTGGATCGCATCACGTAAGGCTTCCAGCAGCTCCTCGGTGCAGCTCCAGGCGTTTGGCTCCACGGTGTAGTAAAGCAGGGGAAGCGTTTCCAGCTGCAGCTCCTCGGCCTGGCAGACTTCCTCCATTATGCTGTCCTCCCCACACCTCGGAAAAAGCTTCCTGTTTACATCGCACAAAAATATTTAAATCAAAATTCGCATTAAAGGTAACATCCTGGCTTCATTCTGGCAAAACTAGTTAAACCTACTTTAGCTTCTTGTGCTTTTTGTTTTTAGGGCGAATGTGGATGACAATGGGGTAAACCCCCTGCCTCAGCAGACCCTCCACACTGGACAGCCCCAGCTCTAACAGACAATGCCTGTCCTGATGGAGATAAAGAGAAAGAATGGGAGAATGTGTGACAACGTGCATTCAGCAATGTTTTGGGTTGTGCCTTTGTGCCGTGCAAAACAAAAGAACACCAAGTTGTTTTTACCTGACTGATCACATCCTGTATTGATTCCAGCCGTATTCCCAGAGCCTGCTCTGGACTGCAGGAATCCAACAGAAATATCCTTTTGTCCTTTTGTTCAGAAGCTTGAATAGGCTCTGAAAAATAGGAAACAGAATGAGGTGCATCATGTGGTGATCAACGAAAAAAAATGTACCCACGTTTCTTTCAATCAAGAATCAACATGTCGATCTAAAGTGCCTCGGTATGGAGAGGAAAAACTTCAGTGCGACGGTTTCAAATAAAAGTGTGGCATGCATTTGTATTCAGCCCCCTTTATTCTAGTTCTCCTTAATAAATTCAATACAACCAGTAACACTGCCCATTTGGCGTGACATTCATTGTCAGTAGAAATACAGCTGTTGAGAAGGTGTCAGAGTTTAGTTAGACCAGTATTTCCCAACTCTGGTCCTCAAGGCACACGGTTATAGATGCTAACCTACTTTAACGCAACTGTTTTTGACCACTGCAGTTCAGCAACAGCCTGGTAATCAGCCATCGATTGAAATCAGGTGTGCTGAAGCAGGGAAACATCTAAATAACGCGGGTTAAGCAGCTGCTTCATTGTTATGCGTCTCAGGAGAGGACTGAGCACAGAAGAATAGAAACTAGAGTAGTTTTAGGTGAAGCCTACACTAGATGGACCCACATAAAACATTTCTACCACATTAAACACAACTGAAACGTAAATTTTCCTCCTGGTTCGGTAAGCTAGCACATGTGCTAATTTGGCTAACGTTAGCTGTCAGTTAAACTCCTCTACGATACATTGCTCACTGGACACACTTCAGGTTGTTTACTGGACGTATCGACTGTAAACCAGGCAACCCAACAGCTGGAATTATGTTTTTAGTCTTATAACTACAACCTAGATAAACAAGATGTCGCCAATCGTCCTCGTGTTACATATCCAACCTTTAAGCAGAGAAGCAGCCAAGAGGCCCACTGTAACGCTGGAGGAGCAGCAGAGATCCACTGCATGATGAGAATCTGTTATGAGGATGACTCAGATAAATCTGGCTTTCATGAGAGAGAACAGAGGAAATCCATCATTGAAAGAAAGCCACAAGAAGTCATGTGTGCCGTTTGCTACAAGCAATGTAGGAGTAAGAGAAAGATGTGGAAGAAGGAGTTCTGGCCAACAAAGTATAACTTCATGGCCAACATGCAAAAATTTTTATGCTGCACCATTCCAACCTCGAAACATGATAGTGGCAGCATCATGGTGCATGAATGCCCTTCTTTAGATGGACAGAGTCAATGCGAAGATTTGAGATTTGAGGTTGGGACAGAGGTTCACGTCCTAGTGGGAGCACAACAGATCAAAGCACATTCCTGTATTTGAATGGCCCAGTCAAAGTCCAAAGCATAGCCATTTAAGAATCCAGGGGTAAAGCTTAAAATCAGATTTTCTGACACAATCACAACTTAATATGACTGAGCTTGAGCTATTTTGGTAGGTGGGCTCTAGATGTGCAAAATTGGTAGAGAAATATTTGCAGTTGTAACTGGATGATGGTAGTGCTGGGTAAATTTTAATCGAAATCGCAAGATTAAAAAGCTCAATGACGATAATCGCGTGGTGTGTTTTAATCGTTATGCCAACTGACCAATATAGTCGAAGCGGCGCCTTGTTGTCAAGCTAACGGGCCAATCAGAAAAAACATGCGCTACTAAGAAGCAGGAGGCCCATGCTGGTAGGTAAAAAGACAAATGTGAACAACTGGTGAAGAATTTTGAAGGAAAATGGACAACAGAAAAGATTATAAAGATGACTAAATTGTTGACACTGACCACAGTAAGGAGTTAGTGTTAGCATGCAGTGTTGAAGTGATGTAAGCAATCCAATTGGAGCGGGATGCACGATCTGTATGCGACATTAATAGTGAAGGCTGTATTTAATTGTTTTCATTACTATTGTTTTGGTTAGAGAAAAATAAAATATAGTGTCAATATAGTGTAAACAATCTCGATTATTTTATTATCATAATCGCACAACCCTAGATGACGGTTCTAAAATGTTGACACAAGGGTATAAATGCACACCAATTTTTTTTCTTTGTAAAACAAAATGTGAAAACTGTTATCATTTTCCTTCCACCTCACAGTTATTCTATTTTTGACAAGTTTTTCATGTGGCCTTATGACCACTTCAAGGTACAGTTTTTGTCTGTATCGTCCTCACCAGGTGAGCAGGTGTTAAACTTCAAGCCGGACTCTGCCGGCTGCAGCAGCTTCTCAATCAGCCTGCGGGACAATAGAGAGGGCGAGAAGATGACGGGCCGCATAGTCTGAACCTTCACCGGCTCCACCAAGGTGTATGGGATTAAATGGTCCTCATGACCTGTAGAGCGGGACAGCTCTATGAAAAATGCAGTATAGAGAAATAAAAGGGGATCAATGCACACTGGAAACATGAACTTACGTTTGCTGAGAGTGTAAAAAACCTGCTTTGTGGAACCAGAACCTCGAGAGCAGGGATCCACCGCTTTGACCAGTCGAACGCGGTCAGATGTTTTCTTGAAGAACTACAGAAATGAAGCCCAATGAAAGAGAATCAAGTGTTGATGACTTAGAGGTTTAGTAACAGTTTAGTTATCTAATCAAACTGAGCTCATTTCATTACAAAAGAAACAGACATACCATCTTCTTTTTGAAGTCCTTTTGTGCCACTGACATTTTTCGTAACTTTATAAGCAACAACTGCTGTGCCCTGCATGACAAAAAAGATGTCTTACATTAAAAAGTTGTTCAAAGCAACAAAGTATGGCTAAACTCAGTTGATTTGTATTTCCAAGTCATTTCTAATAAAGGAGTCAAATCCATTCGAATCTGTCCAACCTGTTGTAGTTGGGGATAGTTCCTGTCTGCAGGGCGACAGTTGTGTCACGGTCCACCAGGGAGCAGCGCCACTGGTATTTCCCATTGTGCCTTGTATCTGTGACGTGTACAATGTCGTCGCAGGAAACTCCCAGAGTTGGCGGGTCAACATGAGACTCCATGTTGAGATTGACCCGCACGTAGAAGGAGTCAGCGCCCACATAGGAGGGCGAGGACAACTCTGAGCGCAGCTTGGAGTAGCCTGAAAACAGAAGAATGGACGGCCAACATGAGGAGAATGTACTGCAGATATGTCCTGATCCGTACAGGCTCAGACATCTCTGAAGTGTCGTCAGGAACATTTTTCCCGAACTGTTTGGCCTACTTGTCCTTTTGAATTTGTCAAACCTGCAGACTTACCCTCTACGTTGATCTGGTGTTTAAGGTTTGAGAGCTCGGTCCACCACTGCAGAGAAAAGTGGGCCACCTCAGCAGTGCACTGAGCCAGCAGCACACTTCCTCCTCCACACAGAACCCGATCCAGCTGAAATTCATAAAGACAAATGAGAATATAATGTCACAGACCAAGCTTCCTCTACGGTTTAAGAACACAAAAGCTACAGGGTTCTATGAGGGTCAAAGCTTAAAAAAGCATTTATTTGTACAGGGCCATCATGCAGTTTGTAGCTTCTGTGCAGACACGGACCTCCAGCAGCTCGGAACCCTCCTTCAGTCCACACTGTTCGGCTGGAGAGCCGGCTTTCACATGGTTGACAAAGATCCCAGTTCGATTTCCTCCAGCTATGGTGATATCATCAGCCAGACTGGCTCTTCTAAGCTTTGGCGAGTTGGAGGGGCTTGAAGATGGAGAGCAGGGTGAGGATGGTTTTCTGAGCACAAGAGCATAAGGCAACACAAAAAAGGAACAAGTCCAGAATTATTTGATTTTTGCAACTTAATCATATGTGCAGAATAAGGTTACATTAGAATTAATCTACAGGTAAATTGAAATGAAATGGGAAGCAAAAATCTTCCCACATTATGTCATGAAATAACCATGAAATTCACTGTATCTTATTGGGACCAACACAAAATAAGACGTGATTGAGAAATGGAAGGCAAGGATATTACCTTTACAAAATGTTTTGAACTGAAAATGGAGTGTATTGGTATTCAGCCCTCTTTATTTTGATACCTCTAAATCAAATCAATGCCTTCAGAAGCAACCTAGTTAGTAACAAAGACCCCATGTATGTAATATAAATCCAGCTGCTCTGTGAAAGTTGTGGAGAAGTTGGATCAGAGGTTACGTTAGATGTTGTTTTTGTTCGCCATTTTGACCAACAGGTCCAAAAAAATCCGGTCATATTCTATTTCTACCCATCAAATTTTAAACCCATGCGGGGTTGGGGGGTGTTCTGGTGCCAATCTCCAGCAGTGGTCCGACTACTTAATACCTATTCATTTGTATTTAATGTTTATTTATTATAAATAATATTCGATCCAAATAAGATAAATAGAGAAGCACATCAAATACATACAATAAATTAAGGGGAAAGTACAGTTCTTTTCAACCTGGATCTTATTTTTAGCATTCATTAGGCTCATTTACTCAGCCGGAAAAGTTTGGAGTCACTTGGAGTCCTTCGGGAGAAGTTTATATCTATTCATGATCAGCTCCAAATTGCACTAGCTGAATGAACAATTGGACAAAGTTTAGCTTCCTTTCAGCAACCTACATAGACTACAGCTGTAATGTCGAATGGCTGAGACGTAATTGAAATCGGCAGTTAATAAATAGTTTGGACTGAAAGCCTGTAAAATACCTGGAAGACTACCCGGCAGACCCTCCGAGATGTTCCAAACTCACAGAGGAATATCCATAACTCTTCATAATAAAACATTGTGCACCCATTGACTCCCATAATATGGATATATGCTGATCGTGAATGGATCCAAATTTCTCCGGTAGGACTTCGAGTGGGTAAGTAAATCAATGTAATGTAATCTAAAAATAAGATCAATGTTGCAAAACACTGTACTTTCCCTTTAAACTATTGCACTTAAAGTAAAAATTCCTGCTGCAGATCCTGTTCCTCAAGGAAATTAAATGCTTGTACAAATGTATGTTGTGAGGTTTTGGATTTTTGACTTGAACAGATGTCTTCTCATTGTGTTTAGGTGTTCTGGAGGCTTAATCCGTGTTCTGATGGCTGCCACGATGGAGACTGGAGTTAAGCATCACTTTAGCCAAAGTTTTCACATGAGCAAAAAATTTCTCCAATTGAAGCGATCAGAAGTTGAAAAGACTCTCTGAATGAACCCTTTCCCGACCCATAAATTACGCTTCAGCGGGAGGAAAGCAGGTGGGAGGAGAGCAGCAGCAAGTGCTGGTGTTTGGCACACATTGGATTCTTTGGTGCACGCCCTCACAGGTCATGGCTGCACCCTAAATTCTCTGTAACCTTTCAGCGTGTAGTCAGCTCCGAGTCAGCAAGATGCATTGAGTACAGTGTCTGGGAATCTTTTCTTTAATTGATCAATCTACCTGGACTCTGAGTAAAGGTCAAAATATCCCCAATCTAAACGAATCTGTAAAATTGACGGACAGCCATCAAATTTTTTGTTTAGTTAAATCAGTTGTGCTCTATAGATCTGAAGCCCTGCTTACGAACAAAACGGGGTCTAAAAAATTGTGCATGTTACTGTCATATCAAAATTTGTGATTTATAGAATTTTAAGCAAACTTTGACGCCTGCTTGCACACATTTTGGAGTCAGAAACTGACAGCGCAGCTGTTGAGATGGCAAAATTGTGAATTTATGTCACATTTTCAAATTTGTTGATCCTTGTACACACACACAGACATACGTACATATACAAAATATAATCAGCGCTTAACCCCTGTCTTTGAGCTGAGGAGGAAAATGAGAATCTAAATGAAATACACTCACTGGCCACTCTATTAGGCACACCTGGTCGTTAACGCAAATTTCAAATCAGCCAATCACATGGCGGCAACTCAATGCAGTAAGGACAATGCTCAAGATGATTTCCTGCAGTTTAAACCGAGCATCAGAATGATGAAGAAAGATTCTTTAAGTCCCTTTGAACGTGGAATGGTTGCTGGTGTCAGACGGACTGGGCTGCGTATTTCAGAAACTACTGATCTACAGGGATTTTTACCCACAACCATCTCTAGAGTTTACAGAGAATGGTCTGAAAAAGGGAGAATACCCAGTAAGTGGCAGTTCTGTGGGCGAAAATGTCTTGTTGATCCCAGAGGTCCGAGGAGAATGGCCAGACTGGTTCGAGCTGATAAAAAGGCAACAGTAACTCAAATAACCACTCGTTACAACCAAGATATGCAGAAGAGTATCTCTGAACACACAACACGTCAAACATCGAGGCAGATGAGCTACAGCAGCAGAAGACCACTTTGGGTACCACTCCTGTCAGCTAAGAACAGGAAATTGAGGCTACAGTTCGCACAGGCTCACCAAAACTGGACAATAGAAGATTGGAAAACTGTTGCCTGGTCTGATGAGTCTCAATTTCTGCTGTGACATTCAGATGGTAGAGTCAGAATTTAGCGTCAACAACATGAAAGCATAGATCCATCCTGCCTTGTATCAACGGTTGAGGCTGGTGGTGATGGTGTAATGGTGTGGGGGACATTTTCTTGGCCTCTCTCTGGGCCCCTTAGTACCAACTGATCATTGTTGCAATGCCACAGCTTACCTGAGTATTGTTGCTGACCATGTCCATCCCTTTATGACCACAGTGTACCCATCTTCTGACGGCTACTTCCAGCAGTATTATGCACCACGTCATGAAGCTCCAATCCTTTCAGACTGGTTTCTTGAAAATTACAATGAGTTCACTGTACTCAAATGGCCTCCAAAGTTACCAGATCTAAATCCAATAGAGCACCTTTGGGATGTGGTGAAATGGGAGGCTGATAAATCTGCAGCAACCAAAATCTCAGAGGAATGTCTCCAGTACCTTGTTGAATTTATGCCACAGAGGATTAAAGCAGTTCTGTAGCCATAAGGGGGTCCCAGCAGGAACAAGCAAGGTGGACCTAATAAAGTAGCCAGTGTGTGTATGTTGCATTTAAAACTGTGTTTTTACCTGCCTGTCTTTACATTGTTGTATTGTCTTGAGTATTATCTCATTGTAATTGCTTCATTGTACTTTGATCTTCAAATAGATTTATCCTGTGTTCCAATTTTTAATCATGTAAAGCACCTTGATTTGCCTTGTGTTGAAAGTGTGCTATACAAATAAAATTGCCTTGCCCCTGCCTTGCCTACTGGTGCATTAATTGTGATTAGTTGTGTAGGAGTTAGTGTGATTAATGGGTAGAAATTCTGTAATGACACTCGTACTCATTTCCTCACAAATGATGCCCCCACCTGTGGGAGATACACTGACGGTAGCATGCCATCTTCCTCTTCAGTACAATTTATGGCAGACTGTGGGTGTGTAGGAGGCGGGATATGATCCACAATTACCTGAACACATTTTCTAGGATGGGTGGGATTTATGAAGCAGCAAATCCATGGAGCTTTGCATACTCAAATTCTAAAAATCTGAAGCAAACTGTTTTTTAAGTAGAATTTAAACAAGGATTCTGTGCAAGGTTGTATAAATGAACCCCCTGCTTCGTAAAGTACAAACCAAACATATGGAAAAATGTGCTCCGGTTAACTGAGAACAAATGAAAAGTTGGTCAGAGCTGACAGCTGGGATGGTGGATGTTTGTGCATGGGTAAAATGGGAAAAATGGGGAAAAAAACCCAATGGATGTGAAAACTTTTACAAGGAGCTTTAGTAAAAATGCATTAGTGTAGCCTGGTTTTATAAATTAAAACCCTGATACATTTTTTTGCCCCACTTTGTACAGTTTTGTCATTCAGATGCACAATCATTCTGAAAGATATAATAGACTTTGAAAGACTGTTAGACTGATTAGTATTTATGCCAACATAAATCCCATAAATAAATATTCTTCAGGACGATTTAATTCGCTTTTGTGTTGCAACACTTTAATATTGTACCTGGGAATGTTAGGACTGGATGGGGGAGAAGAAACTGGGGGCAGGTTGACTAAGTCTGGTGGGAAGAGATGGGAGTGTAAAGAGGTCCAGGAATCCCACAAAGAAGGTTCCATCTGTTCCCCTAAAAAGCACAGGGCAGGATTTTACGACATGCTAAATGCAAAACTGTCATACTTTGAGGTCAAATATCTGAAAATATACCTGGAATGTTATCATTCTCATCACTGCACCAAGAGTCCACATCAAACCTTTGTGAAATGGAACAACAAGAACAATACTCAGGTTATCCAAAAGGCAAATCGAGCTAAAAATGTCCCGTTCTAGGGATAAACTTACTCTGTGTTAAACCGCCTGTTGATGGAGTTCACGCATGGAGGGAAGGGGAACGTGGACAGCCGATTTATTTCCTTTTCATTGTCAACTGACTGAGGAAACCAAAGTGAATGTTACGTCTTGCTCAGCTTATTTGGCAAAAATTCTTTTTTTTTGAAACTCACGGAAGACAGCAGGTTCTCCTCAGAGTTGTAAATTGAACCTTTAAATTAATACAGAGGATAGTTAAATTATCTGCTTCTTTATGTAAACAAGGCACCAAATGTTAATGTTTTTCCCCCATTAAAAACTTTCTTTCAGATCAGCCTTCTTACCCTCAGAGTTTTCATTAGTTTGGCCTCTAGGGGGAGTCTGTAACACACAAAACATGAGATATTGCATCATTTTAGAGCCATTGAGAGATGGTTGGACACGTAGAAACGTGCCGAGAGTTACATAACAAGGTACTTCACCCAAATATAATAAGACTTAGCTTTGCACTTCAGAGGCTACATTCCTCGCATAACATAAAAATAATCGGAAAAAACGTGTCTGTGCAGGACTGGGCAGGGTTCTTGGAAATCATGTCTCACAACACAAGGAAAGCATTACTACATAAACTAACAAAACAACAACAAAAAACATAAAGAGCTCATCTTAGTGATAGTAGTACCAGATACCTGAAAAAGTAGTATAATAAACCAGTGTCCAGTTCAGAAAGTACAGTTGATATAGAAGTCTAACATGAATTTCTGAATCGCTTAAAAAAGGTATTAAGTGGACATAAATTGATAAAGGGTTTAGGATTCTTTAAAATTAAAAATCTGAAAAGAATGGAGTATTTTTACCCACCTAAGTTATATTGTGATAAAATCCACTTTTGCTGCAATTCAAACTGCAAGCTCATTAGCATATATATCTGCTTGCATAGTTTTCAAGCCTTACCACAGACTCTCAATTAAATTTAGGTTTGGACTTTGACCGGGTCACTCCAACACATAGATACCTTTAATACTGAGCTTTTTCGTTGTAACTATGGCGGGAAGTTTCTGGTTGAGGACATTAGGTGTAATATCACATATGTGGGGCCAACCAACCAGGAGGCATTCCTCCTTTTACTGCTTATGACCCCATCTCTCTTAGTACACTAGAGCAACTACACTTGTCAATGAAGTGTTCAGGCTCTCCGGACAACTCCCTTCCTCCAAAGCCGTCAATTTAGGTTTTTCCCGTCGTGGGTCCCTTTATTCTAAATATCAATAACAGAAGCTTATCACCCCATGTGTTTCCCACTGCTTTTAAACTCGCGGTTGTCCAGCCGCTGTAAAAAAACACAACAAGCTTGGATCACAACAACTTTGCCGATTTTCGTCCGATTTCTAAACTCCCTTTTTTATCAAAAGCATTAGAGAAGGTGGATCATAATGAGATTTTAAATCATCTTGAGGAACACTGCCTATTAGACAATTTTTTTGTCTGGTTTTAGGCCAAGGTACAGTACAGAATCTGCCCACGTTCGTGTACTAAAGGACATCTTGGTGGCTACTGATGCAGGAAATCATGTCCTACTTTTACGTTTTGATCTCTCTGCAGCTTTCGATACAGTTGATCACAACATTCTGATTGAAAGGTTGGAATCATGTGTTGGGATTAAAGGGGGCCCTCTCGACTGGTTCTGCTCCTACCTAAAAGATAGAGACTTCAGAGTGCGCATTATAGACTCTTCCTCTCCCTTTTTGCCACTTCCCTGGGGAGTTCCTCAGGGGTCCATCTTGGGACCCATACTTTTTTCTATCTACATACTTCCCTTGGGTAAAATGTTCGCAAATCACAATGTAAACTATCAAATATATGTTGACAACTGTAAAATCAATCTGGTACTAAATTGATAAAATCCTATTCAGATAATCATGGACTGTTTTCTGCAGGTTAAAAACTGGTTTGCTTCTAATTTCCTCCACTTAAATGACAAGCCCAGCACTGACCTTCCTTAGTATGAGATGATTTCTGCTGGGTTGTGGACTTAGATCCAGGTCAAGGGAACAGCATGGGCCGAAGCACTGGTCCTCGGTGCACAGAGACAAATGGGACTGGGGAGCAGAAGCATGGATTAACCAATGTGTAAAACGCTCCGTGACGGAAGCAACCAGACTAAACTACACTAGGTTCTGTGTTGACTCACGCAGTTAAGACAAGGACTCTGTTGCATCTGCTCCCGGCACCGCTCTCTCTCCCTCTCCAACTCTCTCTGCTGCTGTTCCAGGCTGGCCTGCAGCTCTGCGATGCGTTTGCGCAGGCGGTTCTTATCCAGCAGGCACTCGGTGTACTCCAGCTGCAGGCTGTCTCTACTACGCAAAGCCTAAACAAAAGACAAAAAAGGACACAAATATTATAACTACAGTAACTATAAATGCAACAAATCTCGTAAATCTTTAATGCAACCAGAAACTTTGTTGTGACTGATGTCCCATTTGGAAAATAGCCTGTCCTTGTTTATCCCTTTCAAACACTAGCAGTCCATGGGGATCTTTTTTATCATAATTTTAGCACAAACAATCAGGCTAAACATTTAATCTGTGATGGTATTTTACAAAAACCAGGCTGGGAATAGCACATTTTAATTCTTCATTTCTGTATTTGGTCAATGGAGACAATTTTTCTCGGTTTCACATAATAGATCCTCACAAAAAAAATTTCAAACAGGTATTAGAATAGAGCCTAGTTTATATTTCTCCACCAGCAAGTTTGCATCCACACATGTATGGACAGAGACGTTTTTCTTTTATACTTCTCCGTTGGTGTGTCGAGTGTTGCGAAGCGAATCCCCACCAGGACAGCAGGGGGTGTAGACCTTTTCTGGCAGGTCTGCCTATTAAAGCAGAGATGTCTGTGGTCGACAGCAGTTTATTTACTTCAGCTTGTAAGCTCACATCCACTCAAGGAGAAATGACTGACAAAGAGCGAGTTTCGATTGAGCTCAATATTTTTTTTACTACAAGTGCAGGTCACTGAATACTCTAAAACCACATGCAAAAAAACCCAAACAAACAAACAAAAACATGGACCTGTTTTGTTGTTCTCTACAACTCCTGGTGTTCAAAATGACTGAGCTGACCAATCTCAGACATGCGCGTCTGTTGGATTTGATGGATAGTTAAAAAAATTGTGCTACACTCTGTGATTCCCTGCTTGCCCGTTGGAGAGCCCTTGCATCGACGCATAATGTTGCGGTGTGTCTCTGCACCTCCGCTACAGAGAATTATAAACTAGGATTCAGCTGCGATGTCAACAAAGCCAAAACAATGGTGGTCTTTGCAGAGTTTTGCAGAGACCAAACATCTCTTCTGGCACTCTTCATTTATGATAGTAAACAAACTTCCTCACACTTTTAACCCAAATGTCCCATCCAGTTCTCGACTAAACCATAATGCTTAAAGAGTTTAGCCTAGCTGATCCGTTCAAACACCTTTTCAACAATATTTGGACATGAATAGGCATCTTTATGGAGATAGCTTTTACCTTTTATCTCTATTGTTTAGACAGAGGGCAATGATATGTTTTTTACAATTAAAAAATATACACAATGTTGGGTTTTTGTGATGAAAAAAGATTAAATACTTTGTTGCAGATAGTTGTTTAAAAAACTACGTCAGAATGTGTGCAATTTATGTGTCATAAAACTTCAGAATTGTTATGAAATGGCCTAAGAGTTTGCAACACAGTTAGGCAACTGACACAACCACTTTGGAACGTGAGGCAGAACATGTATAATGTATTAACCGGTTAGAAGTAGTGAGTATTAAAAATGATTAAGACACTTATCAGTGGACTTTCAACCTGTTGTAAAAAGTGTATATTGAACAGATTTACTGTAATGTCTGCCATTAAAGGGAGCAGGATGATTTGAAAAACTGAGCAAATCTTGCCTTGCCTGAACTGAACAGCATATATGGGGAAGTGGGTACTGACAACAAAAACAGCAGACCTGACACAGACCAATCCGTAACCCCTTCCTCTCAGTGAGGTACGGTGGTATCACGCTCCAGAGCTGTTTGTTAACCATTTAAAAGGCTTTGCTTCACACCGTCTTCGCTCACGCACCTGGTCTCTCTCTTTTTCCAGTTCCATTGTTTGGTTGAAGTAGGAAAGACTTCTCTTCTGCTCCGTCTCCCAGTCCAAGTGGAGGGTCCTCACCTTCAGCTTTAGCTGCTCACACTGCGCTTCCAACTGAAAACACAGTTTGTCAATATCATCTTTGTTTAGAGGCAGAAAATTAGGTTAAAACAGCCGTGGAAATACTTAAGGCATCTTATCCTCACAGTGTGTTGATACACTATCTATTCACAGATCTTAAGCTTGAACACATCTTCTGTTAAATCCTGATGGCACAATGTAGATTTTTTCCCCCTAATGAAAATAAAATCTCATCACTTGTACATAATCTGCAGTCAACTGCTTTTGGCCTTATAACTGAGTCATTGTTAAATGCAGCAGCTTAGCAACCAATTAGTGGTCCACTTAAAATCACAGAGTAGGGTCAGTAAGTGACAAATCTAGCATGTGGAGGCATTGGAATAAGAGTATATTTTCATGTAATGTGACACCGTTCTTTTAAATATTTGTCTTTCTTTTTCTTTTAAAACTATTTATGTATTTTTGTATGTATATATATATATATATATATATATATATATATATTATATATATATTATATATATATATATATATATATACATATATATATATATATATACATAGGAGCAACTGCATCCAAGCCTTATAACATCAACTGCAATGCAAAGGGTCAATTGTAGGAGGTTAAAGAACACCAAATGTGGTCTCTGGAGCAGTGGATACCTGTTTTCTGGAGTGGTGAATCATTTGCATCTATCTGATTACTTGTAAGTACTCAGGCCAAAATCTCTGTAACTGATGTCGACCATTTCTCTGTCATCTTTGAAAGCACAATCTCTGTTGATCTACCTAGCCATAGCAAGACCATTATAAAAAAGCATCCTCTCGGGACAGTTCAGCTGAAATCTTTAAACAAATTTCTATCACTTGAAAAACATTTCTAGAAATGATTACTGCAAAAGCATCCTCACAAGTCCGTCACAAGTCACCCAGACAGCTGCTTGCATACTTACTAGAAGCAGGAAATTAGAACACATCACCCCAGTTCTAAAGTCCTTACACTGGCTCCTTGTAGCTCAGAGAATAGACTTCAACATACTATTACTAGTTTAAAAATCATTGAATGGCTTAGCACCAAAGTATGTAGAAGATTTGTTATTGTTAGATAAACCCCCAGACCACTCAGGTCTTCAGACTCCAGTCTACTAATCATTCCTAGAATCAGAACCAAACATAGAGAAGCAGCTCTCAGTTTCTATGCTCCCCTTACACACTTCCTTATGACTGCAAAGCTGCTGAAACACTGAGTTCCATTAAATCAAGGCTAAAACCCCATCTGTTTAGAGCTACCTATGATTCATTGATTAATACTAGATGGATTGTCGGTATGTTTTAATATTTTTTACATCTTCAGTGTTGTTTTTATGTTTATACTATTCCTTTATTTTATCCCTTAATCACCCAAAGCACTTTTAATTGTCTTGTTGTTGAAAGTGTGCTATACCAATAAATTAGCCTAGCCTTATGGCTACAAAGGGCCTCTGTCATTGGAACAGTGTTAAAACCTAAAGATTGAAAGTGGGATGTCACTCAAGTTCATATGTGTCTTCAAGCATACTTTTGACAAAATAGTGTATAAATGTCTGATTTTGGTATGTGTTTTTTCAAAAAAATTTCAACATTCAGTCTTTTATGGGAAAATGTAATGCTAGAATGATCCGCTCTGCGTATTCTTATACACTGACAGTTATGTGTGCTTTTCTTTATGATATGGTAACGAATCTGATTGTATGAGTTTATAAATTTAGGTCAGAGCAAAATCTACTGATTTGAGTTCCAATATCCTGGGTTGACATAGTAGCCATTTGTTATCCATGGAACGTTCTGGCATTACATAGAGTATACCTTCACTATCAAGTCCACGACGCCTGCAAATGTAATGCTCTCCTTCTGAAGAAATGTTTTCTGATATGATGTTCACAGTTGTCAGGATTACTGAATCTATATAAGTCTGTGTCAGGTTTTATGAGGCAGGTATATGCATATACTCTGTATGATTCCGTACCTCCTTGTTTGATCAAACAAGTCTGTGTTAAAACCTCCTAAAGCTACTGAAGGAATCTCTCTCATCCTTTTATTTAGAAATTCCATAACACAGTCAAATTGTTTAAACTTTGTTATTATTGGGTATTATGTGAAGAATTAAACAATTTATGTAATTAGTTTTACAACAACCTATAACTCTATAATAACCCGAAGCAGGAAAAGCTAAGCTCCGTGTACTGAAAATATCTTTTTTTTCTTTTACCTTGTCCTTGTTCTCCTCTGTGGTCTGTAGCTCTCCTTCAAGTCTGGTGATGATCTCACAGAGCTCCTGTCTCTGTTCAGCAGCCTCCCTGCGATCCTGCCGCAGGATATCCATCAGGGCCTGAGATAAGCAGAAATACTATTTATAGAACATAAAACAAACCAGACAAGCATCAACTGCTTATTTTTTTATATGAACACAGACTTACAATGACTCCAGTGGAGGCATCTGAGTTCCTTATCGTAGCTCCCTTTTTTTCCGCTGTCTGAGCATCAGTGAGGTGTGGTGGCTTCTCTGGTAACCCAGGTGCGGAGCCATTTATCCCATTGGATAGATTGCTCTTTGTTCTGGTAAGCTCAGGACCATCAACCTTTTCTGTTTTTTTATCTGCCTCAGTCAGTCTGGACTTAAGTTCCTCTACCTGCATGCAAAAAGAGTACAACTAAATTAACAAGTTAACATCTTAGTTAAATCCATTTTTAGTGCGACATTCATCCATTAATTCTGCTGATATATTTCTATAGTTACAAACAAATATCCACGATGACACAACGAGTGAAGATAATGAGTAGTTACGTAGTTACAGATCACAACACAAATGCTTCTTTTTGTAGAAGCAGGAACAAGAAACCGCATTATGATTCTGTCTGTCAACAGACTACATGACTGGACCAGTCATGTAGTCAATCCTCTATTTAATGTAGACTGCCTCAAGCATTCTAACAAAAAAAAAATTATGTTCACCTTGCCAGGTTGAACCTGTTGATATTTCCTAATGTTAAAACTAAACTTGTGTATCTTATTGGGATTCTATGCAACAGACCAACACAAAGTAGTTTACATTCATAAAAATCTTAACTCTGATACCCCTAAATAAAATCTAGCGCGATAAGCTGTTATATGTCCCCTAGGGGCGTCACGATTCTGCAAATCCTGGATTCGATTTGATTTTCGATTTATGGGTCACGATTATCTTTTTTTTCTTACAGTACAGAACCCTATTCCATTTTTAGACTTGTCTAGTCTACGATCATTGGTCTTATTCATTTAAATTTTGTAAATCTTATTTCAAAAGACATATAAGCAATGCAATTTCCATTATTCTTTATAATGTATCACACTAGGTATTAAATGGTCAAATTGAAAAAATTATTTACATTATTATATTTACAATAAATTATTACATTTAAGTGTAAAAATCTTGTTTAAATAAATAACAAATGATGAGTAACGGAGGGTGGCTGCCATCTAGTAACTCTTTAGTTACTGTAGCTCAACTACTCTCAGCTCCGGCTGGCTCAGAGAAACCAGCTAACGTGGAGCAAACAGTTGTCCTCTTGTTTACAACACGAATGTCGACTTAACTCATGGAAAACTCAAAATTTCCTAACTGTTGATTTGAGAGTGAAAGGAGTGGCTTCAGCTCTGGTCCCGCTGCTTCTTTTTTTCTAGCCATGGTTTAACTGTAGCTTAGCTAATAGCTACTTGCTAGCATCAGTTAATACGGTCTGTGTGCTGTGTTCATGGGGAAACTTTTATTGTGATATAGCGGTTAATAATATTACCAGGTGTTGTTGTAAGTGTATGAGAACTGGTAAGAATTACTTGTTAGGCAAAATGCAATGTGTGGTTCCTTGTGATGAGGAAATCTGAGTAAATAGATGGTTGCCTGCTAACTGTTGTAATGAAGTCCCAGTGGGACACTAGTGACGCTACATTATATAAACATGGGACGACGTGATCGCGATTGTCTTTAGGTTGTGATGTAATTTCGATTGATTTCGACAACAAAATCGAGATCGTGACATCCCTGATGTCCAGTATTAGTAAATATTCAGAATCATCCTACACAGGTTGCCAGTCTATCACAGTACAACTGAGACACACATAACCATGTGCGCATGCACACACACAAACACACCTGTTGGGGTTTCATGTCTTGAGAGGACATCTCATTGACATAAAGCTTTCACTAGCCCCTTACCCTAACCCTAACCATCAAAAATGAATGCCTAACCCTGAACCTAACCCTTACCCTAACCATAACCTAATAGTAACCCTGACACTAAAACCACATTTTGAGCCCCAAAAATGCCTTCAAACTTGTGGGGACTGGGATTTTGGTCCCCACAAGGGCTGTTGGTCCCCACGAGAATAGTAAACTTACAATTTTTGGTCCCCACAAAGATATTAATACCATGTCCACACACACACACACCTAAGAACAATTTGGAGAGCGTTATTAACCTAACAGTAGCTATGTTTACATGTGCAAATTATCTTTAATCCAATCATAGATCGGATTAGAATTTCGTATCTATCCGATTAAAAAAGGCGTTTACATGCGCTACATGTCTGAAAAGCATAAATAATTTTGACATAAGCAGAACTATCTAAAACACGGAAAACAGCCAGAAGACATAGACTTTAGTTGTAAACAAATATGGCTGTGCCTGTTTGAAATAGAGGTCAACGATGTTCTTCAGAGCGTGCTTTTATTAATTTTTTCTGGTCATGGTTTTACATCCACAAGCCTCCATTACTTGTGTACACAATTGAATTACAAACTGAATCCCTTTATTTAATTAAGATGACCTATTAGATTTCTACGCATGACTTAACAGTCATGAGCAGGAATGACCTACATTCGGAATAGGAGTTTACATGCACCACTATTGAAATAAACCATACCTCTCAATCGGAATGACATTTTGATCAGAATGAGTTTGATCGGGTCTGAATAATCTGAATGGCATGTTTACATGAAGCATTTTTATTCTGATTAGGCTTTCAATCCGATTACTTGTGTCCATGGAAACGTAGCTAGTCATGTTTTTGGATTGTGGGAGGAAGCCAGAGTACCAGGAGAGAGAAAACAAGCAAACTCTGTGCAGAAAAACCTCCAAGCAAGGAGTCGAACCCGGAACCTTCTTGTTGCAAGGCGACAGTTCAATCAACTGTGCCACTGTTCAGCACGGAGGTTAAAATGATAAACTAAAAAATGTGTTTCATTGTTCCATTTTACTAAGGCTCCTCATAAAGGACCTACCTGCCTCAGCAGCTCCCTCTCTCGAGTGGCAGCTTTGGCCTGCTCTTCCAAGGCCCTGGAATACTTCACAGCCTGTTCAAGGTGTCTTTCCTTCAGCTTACCCAGCTCCCGACTGGCTGACTCCCAGTCCTGACGCAGCCTACACACATGAATAGGAAAAAATGCAGTGTTTCTATGATCAGCAGGTTTATTTAGTGATCAACCAACATTGGGTGGACAAACTCCTTATATTGCAAATAACAAACAGATCAGTCTTTTAGACATTGTCAAGAAGCAGACAGACCTTTCAAGCAGCAGTTTGTCGTGCCGGAGTTCCTGAGCTTTGTGTTCGGCCCGGCCGCGCTCCTCCTCCGCCATGCGACAGCGCTGAGACAGGCGGCGCTCACACATGCGGGTGTTTCTGAGCTGCTCCCTCAGTTTACGCACCTCCAGCAGCAGAAACTGAGTCAAACCCTCTGGACCTTCCTCATCTGTGAACATATTGTTAATTAATTTAAGTTTAACATTGGTTAAAATCTATGTATTTTTTTTTTTCTATGTAACCTAGACTGACATGCTCTCTTGCGTTGCAGTCAAAACTTTAAATGATTTTCTCCCATTTGATTTTTAATATGCATACTCTTTAATGGTAAAAATAGCATGCGTTCATCTTTCCCAAGAGTACAAATCTCCCAAACAACAAAAAAATATTCCGGTCTGAAAGTGTTTGCTGTGGCTTATTTCCATACCCAGTCAAAGAAAACTATGGAAATCCAGGAATACAAAGAATCTTTTTTTTTCTATGTCTTTCTTATATATTCTCAACTATATTCTCTTCGACAGGTTTGAGCTTGTTGAGGTTCATCTGCATGCTAACAACTTTAACTTTCAGCTCAAACCTGTTCACCTTCAACCGAACTACCAGAGCAATTAAAGTGTTTTATGGCTGAAGTAACAGTTTCTTGCCCAGGATGAGGGAACAGCGCTGTGTCGGATGTTTTCCTGTCAGCTGTGTGTACTGCTCCGGGTGGTAAAACTCCAGCGATTCCATGAAGGCCTGAAGGCCTCTCTGACCCTGACCACGAAGAATGTCCAGCAAGCGACCTGTGAGAGAAAGACAAGTCAGAACAAAAACCTCTGCAGGGACTAAAGTAAAACTGATACTTAAATTCATTACAGTTTGTATCAGCAATTTAGTTCTTTGAACTTTCACTGCTGTGTAATTAGAGAATTCCACCTGTTTGATGTATGCCAGTTTCAGTGTAGTTACACATGTATTCAGGATGAACATGATGAAAGACTTACACAAACCGACCCATAAAGTTAAAAAAACAGCATTAGCTTTGACTCATGCACTTATTTAAGAAATGAATATTTTATCTGTGCGTATTCCCCTTTGTTTCTCTCTTTAACTACTAATATACTGAATGTCTATGTTTGAAGTTTTTGTAGGCTGTACTCATTGCAGTATTAACATCTTTCTTGCAATCTGGTGTTTTCTTTTGAGCAGTATTATAAAAGAACGTTGATGCATTCACATGACTGGTGCTGATCCCTCATTGGATGGCTAGTTGCTCCCCTTCGATCTCACCAGCCTTAGTGATGCGCAGTGGATACTGCGTGGAGTTTAGCACCTCGTCCTCATCCTGCTCGTCGATGACCTTGCACTGCCGCAGGTAGGGGGTGAGCTTGGCCGGGTTGAGGATTCGGGTGAGCTTATGCCTCACTCCCTCCACACGATCCCACAGCTCCTCGCAGCTGTCCTGCGACCACTGGGAGTAGGACATGTCCTCCTCCTGAACTCCGTGTCCCTCTGGCCAAACCGTGTCACCTGAATACGACCACAAATTTTTTGATTGCATTTAGATTACATTTCTTCACAATGCTTGCAATCAGTTTACTAAAACACATTCCTAGCACTTTGCGACATGTCTCTGTTTCTGTCCTATCTCAGGTTTATGAGGCAGATTTTCAGACACAGCACATGTCCACTGCCAGACTAAATACATTTCGCCGAAGGAAGTCCACTGGAGTTTGTTTTTGTCTGCTTGCTTTTATCTCCATCTTGGCATCCATCGAAGGGGGAGACTGAAGGAAGTTAATATATTTCTAATCAATTTTGGTGGAGTACGTCAGTTTCTAAAAAGAAAAGATGTCCCTTTTTCAAGATAAAGTGACTATAGATAAACATATGAAAAGGATGTTATGGTTTTCTGCTCTATGAAGTAATGAGATGAAAATCTTCTAGGGAATTCTTCAATGGTTTTACCTCCCTCAGACTATCCAAATTGTATCCATATCATTGACTTCCAGCAGATACTGCAGGATGAAAGTAGATCCTGATGCTCATAAAGAGAGAATAATTTTTTTTTCACTTTCTCTCTACAAATCATGTGACAGTGTGATTAATTATTGACAGATAAAGTCCTAAAATGTTATAGATTAATCTCCTCCAAGCATATCACACTTAAACTAAGCCACATTAGGAGGAGGGAAGTGGATGAAAAGGAATTAACCTGGCTTCTATCTTATCTATCCTGAATTTATTTTTCATGTGAAGAGGGGGAAAAAGTAAGTGAGTTACTCTGTTTCACACACTCAAAAGAATACATAGAGGCTAAAATATAACAGTTTCATTAATATTTGGTTTAATGTCTTTTTGTATGTTGGAGGGAAACTGTGACTTTTGTTTTACAAACTTCTAGTTGTTTTAAATTGGTTGATTTCTCGGCAAAGACACGGCTGTTAGGCACAGGTCTTAGATTTACAATCAAGATAAAATCTAGGGAATTCCAGAACATTGATGTTAGTGTGCTTAATCCAAACTAAAATCATTCTGGCATATTTTTGGAATCATTTCTTTGCAAAACATCCAGCTGTTTCACAGTTTAAACTATCTGAGCAAAACTCTCACAATCAAAATGAAATTGATTGATATTATTGGACACCAGTGTCTCTTTCTACAGTAATCCTAGTTTAACATCAACAACCTGCAGCCACCAATGAACGAAATGAAATGCCTTTTTTTCTGGTCAGATGGAGCAAATGTTTATATATTTGTTGAGAATTACAAGACATATGTTTGGAGGGGTTGAGGTGTTTCTTTCAAGCTTAAAACACTGTGTTGAATAGGTTGGTGGCATTATCATGCTGTGGATCTAATTTACTCCGAGTGCTACTGATGAATTGTACAAAGTGAATGGAATTATGAAAAATTAACAAGACTTACAAATTTTTCAGTTTTAATTACAGTTATATGCAAAATAGCACCAGTTCACCAAAAATGTTAATATCCAGATTGTATCGGGAATGTATAACCAGATCAACAAAGTAATTTAGCCAGATGCAAATGAAAGCAGATCCAGTCCATTTTCAATCCATGAGTCAAAGTTTTACTAAAATTAGAAGCTAAATGATGGAAACGTGGACAGATGGAACTTCCAACAGGTCGATAATACACCAAACTGGTTTTAAATAGATAGAGCAGGTAAACTCCGGGCTTGTGGAATATCAATGGCCTTAAGTTAATAAAAAAATTATTGCAGATAATAAATGCATAGTCTGTGCATGAAAACCATCCAACTGAAATAAATTTGTTCTGATAAGAAGAGGAGTCAAACACCCAACCACAATTTTACTAGATTCTAGCTGATGGCTTCAAAACTTATGTCTATGTAGTGTAATATGTCATTGCCTTATATGCATTTATTTGAGCCTTTATGTAAAGTTTTGAAGCAGAAAAATACTATAAATGCGAACTAGTGCATCCAATTTGCTTTAAAACATACTAATGTTATGCTTCTCTATCAAAACAACATTCAAAAAGAACAATAAATGCATCATTAAAAAACCCCAAATTATGATAACACTGATGTATCTAATTAGTGCATACCAGCTTCTGACCAGAATAGAGGCTGTTTCAGAGTAACAAAAGGTCTGCTGGGATGTGCTCATAAGTGGTAGGGAGGACTCCATCTGGGTCATTATCTAGAAGCACAGGAATGCAAACAACTGCATGACTAACACACCTAAAACACCCCAACAGACCAAAGAAAGGCCAACGCTTTCTCTGTCTGTTCATTTCAGTAAGCAGCAAGAGAAAGTTTCAGAAAATCCTTTAAGATTGAATCCGCTTTACAGTGATCAGTATTTTCACTTTTCTCCATATTTTCTTAAAAAATCCAGAGACCAAATTTGGCAACAGGTTAAACCAAAACACACTACAACACCACAAACCTATACCCCGCTTTGACAGACAGAGTCTGAATCACATAGATTTTTTTGGGTGCTTTGACAGTTTACAAAAACATTACAGACACAAATAAAATGAGATTGAGACTGTTTACCCATCATATCTCTGTTTTTGTCAAGTGTGTTACTGATACGGTGAGTAAGTGCCAGCAGCTGGAAGACTCATCAGAGCCAATAGACAGGTTGGGACGTGTTTCAGGATGCTCGGAAATCTCTTTTATTACCCAGAAACTGCTATTGAGACTTGGTTCTCATTCAATCGGTGCAACTCTGCACTATGAAAAACAAAAATTCAAACAATCTATAATATTTACACTTTGATATCAATTTCGCTACTCAAACAGCAGATCACAATTGAATGAAAAGAGCTGATTCGTACTCAGTGCAGAAATAAAGAAAAATATAGGCAAAAATGTGCTCAATATGATTTTTCTTTTATGTAAAGTACATTCATCAAATTGAAATCAAACTTAGCAAATCAGTTTTAAAATTCTTTAAAAAATATGAAATCACGTAACTTAAATCCAACGTAATGTGAACAACAACCTGCTTTCCTTTGTTTTCCGCTTTTTAAAAAAAAAATCATATGTAAAAAGCTACATAAATAGCTACAGAAATCAGGAGTTTTTTTATTACAATTAGATCAGATTTTTAACAACACGCTTATGCTGATTAATTTCAGAAGGACTCTGATTTTTCTGGAGGTTTCTTCCTGTTAAAAAGGAGTTTTTCCTCTCCATTGTCACTACTCAGTACGCAGTATGAGGGATTACTGAGGGATTGCTGCGGTTGGAGTCTGCATCAACGGGGGACAACTGCCAGTCAATGAAAGCAATCTGCTGGGATTCCTTACATATATAACTTTAAAACATGATTGGAATGTTTGTACAATTGTATTAAAATTAATTTTCTTGTAAAGTGCCTTGAGGTGACATCTGTTGTGAGTCGGCGCTAAATGAATAAACTAAATTTAATTGAAAATGAATAGAATTTGTTTGTTTTGTGTCTTGTTTGAGTTGTTCGCTCCTTTTTTTTTCTTTGGGTTTTTAGCACAGGTTGTTTTATAGTTAACTGGTGAGCCAATTCCTGGAGAAAGGTTTTATGGTCAGATGAACCCAGTCAGTTGCTTCAAAATACATAACAAACCAGTAAAACTCGAGATAAAATATTTTAGAATGTGATGAAAATAAATAAACCATTTTATTTTTTTTTCTTACAAGTGTCAACACTAAATTGATCATTCTTGCTGAGATTTATCCAACAGCAGTTTCAGTGCACACAAATGGTGCCCCGAGTGGCAAAAATGACAAATAATCTGTTGAAATATTTAACGACTGTGAACATAACTATCAAACTATAAAGATTTTGGTTTAATTATTTATAACAACATCCTAAACATGGTCATGTTTTTTTATTTTTCTATTTCATTCTACAAACAAGTTATTTCATGTCAAAGTACCTAAACAGTGCTCATTAATTTATTTATTTTTTGCAATGAGGTCTTTTTATGAACTGTTGAAATAAATGGTCAGAAAAGGTATCAAATTTCATGTGCTTTAATATCTTTATATGAATCAACTAAAAAGCCTTTAATACAGAACATGAATTATCCCCAATTTTGACCATTGCACTCTAAACCCAGACTGAACAGAAACAGCTCCAAATAATCTCCTGTTGGTAGATATTATTTAACGCGTTCACATTAACATCAACAATTCCTTTCAGTAGATGATGAGTTTGGTATAGAAAATTAGTTTAAGCTGGAGTGATTATAGATGGAACCATTTTTTTATCCAAAGAAGTCATGGATGAATGAACCAACACTGCAAAGTTGTGGAGCATAAGAGTTAAATGACCAACACAAATGAGCGCTTACTACTAGTAAACTAATGAAGTTCCCAGTCTTTTCACAGGTAAAATTTACACTTCAAACATTACATTTTAAATAATCTAAAAAAATAGGCTAAATTTTGAGGAACAAGTTTAATTTGAGATTTAGTGGCTATTATATGCAATAATTCAAGCAGTCTTGGGTGCCCATTGCAGAGATGTTCACAAGTAATTTTCTGAATACAAGTAGTTCCTAGAGTCTCTTATGATTGGAATAAAGATTTTTCTCCTGACATTATGCCCAGTATAACATATGAGCATTTAAAATTTATCTTTATAATATACTAACATTGAATTATCATCCAAAAAAGTTTTACAAGTTGTCATATAGTGAGTGTGTTAAAAGCTGATTAAGCAAATTACGTGACTCATTAGATATTTAAATAAGCAGTTATGTATATGCTAGAAATTACTACACTATAAAACACTATAATACAACAATACACTATAAAACTGCGTTTTTTATTCAAATGCTAAACGTTTTCTTTTATTTATTCTCATGTTTTCTGCTTTTAATTTTTATACTATTGCTGTTTTTACTTTTCATGCTTTTATTATGTTTTTTATGCTTTTCCTAAATTGTTGTTTTTATTAAAATGCTTAATGCTTTCTTTTATTGATTCTCTTGTTTAATCTATTTTTTAATTTTAATCAAATGCTAAATGTTTTCTTTTATCCATTCTCTGTTTTTAATTTTCATACCCTTATAATATATTTGGCTTCATTACCACCAAATCATGTAAAGCCCCTTGAATGGGCTTGTGTTAAAATTGTGCTATGCAACTAAAGTTGCCCTGCCTTGCCTATACGTGAGGCACAGTGTGGTGACTAAATGAAGGACAATGGTTAATAACTTAATAAGCAGAGATTACATTTTAAAAGCAGGGAGTTTTCTGTATCAACACAACTAACTTAACAGAAATAGACCATGACTTTGAAGGTAAACTGTCTATTTTGTTCAGAAACAACCCCTATTATTTTTTTCAATGTTCTTTCTTAAGGATCTGAGATTATGAAGCTACACCCAACATGAACAGATTTTCTAAACCCTGTATAGCCCAAGTTTAAATGATAGTAAATAAAAGCTTAATAAATCAAACACATTCTTCCACAGTTAACAATAATCAGTAGGAATGCTCTCAGTGATGATTTCTGTAACAACTTAAGTTTCAGACTATACGTCTGTTAAATATAAAGGTTCTTTATGTTGTGAATGATGATCAGTTGAGACTGAGTCTGAATCATATATATCAACATCTCTGGCGGGCTGCTGACTAAGCAATAGCACAAAGCAGTGGCTTAATCCACTTGAGCCAGTTTTGCATCCCTGTGAAACTATATGCAAACCGTAAACTACTCTCACTGTGTGATTTAGGTTTAAATAAATATTTTAATCTGACCGACAATTTTCTTCTGACTGAAAGTAATATTAACGTTGTGGAGGGCATAATCTGTGGTAGGAGTGAAAAATTAAGTTGGTCATAAGTAAATTCTCTAAAGTCCTTGAGATCATTAATAGTGATCACAAATATCATTGGAAAGTCTTACTGAGAAGGATTTAATAACTGCAATGCAAATACAGATTTTTCGACTGTTTATTTAAAAGACATAAGTAATTTTCACCATGCCATTAAAAAAATGTAAATCATATATACAAACCAGTTTTTTTTTCAGAATTAAGATTCCTTTTAGTGGCCTTTGAGATAATTTTGTCTTAATTCTAGTCAGAAACTGAGAATAACAGCTTGGATTACATAATTTTGAATTTTAAATCTGCCTGAGACCTGATTAATTTCTGAACTAAATGTAACTCAGACTTGACCACTATTGCCCATGTAGTAAAAGACTTTATATCCCTGGGTATAACCTTCATTATGGTCACATTGTGTCTAATAAAAATACTTATCTCAACTGGCCAGCACCACCTAGTCGGTATCATACCTGTACCAGTGTAAAGCGCACCTTCTGCCAGATAGCGAGCTGTTCACTTGATACTGATTAACACAATCAAAGCTGCGTGCCTCGTAGTTATTTCCTCGTTACCCATTTAGAACAGAACGTGTGAAAATCTGCCCTTTAAGCCCAACTTAAAACGTGTCTTACCGCTCATCTTTTCTTGCTGTGGGGATCAAACCCGGTTGAAAGCACAGTTATCAACTCCACATCCCTCTTTTCGCTCCAAATACGAGTCAGGCGTGAGATCAGTGAGTGGGCGCCTGCTGGGAGTGCGGATCTGAGGAGCGCACAGGCGGGTTTTCTTTTACGCACACAGTTCTGCGCACTGCGCTCCTGCTCCGTTTCTCATTGCTACATCAACAACACACAGGTGGGGAAATGGACCGATCCGCCATGACATCTCAGGCCCAGCAGTTCCACGGTCAGAACTTTGTACGGACGGTGGGACATGGTTGTGTATTCAACGTCCGTCGGCACCAGATGGCGCTTTGAACCTATGCATGTCCCGAAAGAAAGTCGTAGGTCTGCCAACTGTGTATTATTGTAATAAATGTCCAATGTTGTAATATTATTCTCGGATAGAAGAACCACACCCAATCGCTCATCCTTTAGGGTTAAACTATGTCAAGAAACCAGCATCTTGAAAAAGGGATTCCAGAGACCGATGATTCATTAAGGCTGCGATTCAGCTCCTGGAGCGCCCCCCACTAAAATGTGACACAAATCAGAATCAAAACGGTTTTATTATCAAATGATGAGCAGATTCACAACGTGGGGTAATTACTGTGGTACTTTGTGCAAACATACGACAAGATAAACACTTCTAAGCAAGAAATGAATAAAAATAAATAAGATAAGCAGACTGATATATACATGAGTGCAGGTGATGATCAGTGCACAAAACAGGTACAGAATACACAATGCAGGGTCACATGACTGAGACAGAGCAAGTGATGGGAACAGTCTTAGACTTATTGTTCATGAATCGAACTCAAGGAACTGTTCATATGGTGAGAGGTTCTAGTCCGAATGGACCCGACCTTCGTGCCCGAATTCTCCTGCCATGATAATTTGGCAAAAACTGGGGATTTGTGCAGTGTATAATTAGACTAAAACATGAATATACTTTGATGTAAACCATTCCACTGTAACTTTGGATATCTGTTCAGGGTCGTTGTCCTGTTGGAGTGTAAGTGCACCCAGTTGGAAGCCTGTTGCTGTGTAAGGTATTCTTCGGGAAGTGAACTGAATTTAGCTCCATCCTTCAACCAATAGTTGAGTCGTTTCTCTGTTTCTGATTGTTAACTAATGTTAAGCATTGAAGTTTGTGTTGTTAAATGCGATACAAAGTTCAAGGGGTGTAAATACTTTTGCTGACACACTATAGCAACATTTTATCAAATTGGATTTTTTTTTTAGCATTTACAGGTGAAACTTTTGATGGAGTAAGAGGGGAACAACGGGCGATGTGATGTGAGGAATTCATAAAATCCAGCAGGTTCAACAAGGACAGGTTCATATAGCACATCAGATGGTGCTATAGAAAACAGCACAAAGCATAAGGACAGTCACTTGAAACTGTGTCAGCTGGTTGTTCTGAGTCAGCCACGATTTTTTTTGTGACTTAGAAGAAAAGAAAACAGAGAGTTTGGGAGCTAAAGAGAAGAACTCATGAATTGGGGATGACTGGATTAAAGTTATAGGACATGTTTTCACAGTTGCCAATGGGGTTAGCTGTCAAGCAAAGAAGAAATTGAAAATCTTTAACTCCAATTTATATGCCTGAATATTTTAGACAATTCCATAATTCTATCAGTTGAAAGCAGGTTTAGTGATGGTGCTTTTTTTTTCCAAGATAAGAATGCATCTACCCACCCAGCAATGAGAGTTCAGAAAAAAAAGATCAACTCAAGGACATGACCACAAAGTGCTATAGTTCTCAGTCTAATACAATTTACTGGGGGAATAAAACCGCCCCTGAACCATTCACATTTTAAAATTTGGTTTTACAAACCCAGAATCTCCATCTGATAAATTCATATATTAAATGGTATATTTTACTGCAAAAATATAAATGAGAAACTGAACATCAAGCAGGAATAGTGATTCCATATTTTTGTGTTACAGGTTGCAGTTCATGTGACCTCCTCCAATTGACGGGGTGTGCCGTGAAATGTCTTTCCCAAATGTTACTGTAAAGAACCACATGTGAAATAAATGAGTGCCCACAGAAGAATTCACCCTTTCCTTGGAATGTTAATAGGAAGCATTAGGCCTTCCTCTGTCTATGGGCCTCTTCTCATCTGAATAAATCAGAGCTCATATTTGGGGGTTTCTGTGGGGCTGCTGAAAGATAGAGTGTGGTGATGAAGATAGATCGCAATGGATCATGCACTCACCTATACTGAAAGATAATTATAATTAATCATAATAAAGAAATTATATAGAAAATAAAATAAAACAGAGAGTAATTTTCTTTCCTTTCGGTTAACCTGTGTAATGTATACAGCCAATGTGGAAATTGCAGGCATTTGAAAAACTTCTACATTTTAACATTTAACACTCAAAGATACAAATAAGCAATATGAAGTTCCACTCTAAAATACACCACATGAAAAAAAAAGAAAAAAGAAAGTATTAAAAAAACAGAGTAGAACAAAAAATATTCCTGAAAAGCGTCTGAGCTGAATGTAGTCATGTATTCAGAATGATTACAGAGCTTGTCTTTTTTTGTTAGCATGATAGTTGCAGAGCCATGCTGTGGGGATAATATCTTTTAACTGGATGGAAATAAATACAGGGTCAGGGTTCATTATCCAGCGAGAAAGCAGCTCTAAACATGGTTTAGACCTAAGCAAATTCATGTGTTTGAATGATTATGTATGACTAAATAAATATGATATTCAGTGGGACTCCTAAGTTTTGATTGGCTGAGAAGATTCTGCAGAAGCATTGGTTTGGTTCCGTTCCACTGAAATATAAAAACACAAACATATCTTCATGGTTATTAAAGAAGCTGGGTTGAATGTTAAGTAATGCAGCACTGCCTTAGAGTCTTTACCGATGGTATATAAGAGTGTGTTAATACTACCAGAATTTGTGAAGTTCTAGTCGGGATTCTGTCTTGTTACATTTCTGTTGCTACCATTTGTTCTTGGTCATATAAGCAGGATTCAAAACTCACATTATGTGCCCACATTCCCCTGATCCTTCCACATTCCCTTCTGTTCTTCCTCCATTTTTCTCTCTGCCCAACTGTCTGCCATTACTTTTTGTCTGCAAACAGGGCGGCCCATCCTCCAGCAGTGTGTATGTATGCGTTTGTGTGTGTGTGGTGGTGGTGAGGGGGTACTTTGGGGATGAGCATTCCTGCTTCTGTCTCTGAGGTGACGATGACACAGAAGTGCCATTGAAACAGAGAAGCATCCCACGGTTTACTCATGCTGGAATGTAGGATTTCATACAGAAATAGCCCAATGTCCAGAAATGATTTGGCTTAGTATGAGCTTACCATTAAAGCAATAAAATCTTCACTAGTTTTTATTAAATCAACAAAATTATTGGCACCAATGGAGTACAAACCTTTTTTGCCAGCATTTTTGAACGACAGTTAGTCTTCCCTGAAAAAATTTAGTAGGATTGGAACTTAAACACACAGACAGAAATGTTTGGCAATTCATCTTTGCACAATCTCTGATGTTCTGTTTCTTTCTTATGATCTCCTCTATTTAACTCCTCCCACAAGTTTTCTAAAGGATTTAGGTCTATGGAAAGAGGCTGGTTGTAAAGTATTTCTGTGTTATTTTTAAGTAATGACATGATTTACAGTTTACCAGTATACTCCATTAGATTTTACGAAAAATCAGCTGGTATTTGAAATATTTTATTGGAAGACATTAAAGCCCACAGCATCATAGATCTTATGCCATACCTAACAGTGGGCTTGATGTGCTCAGCCACACACTGCATTTATCTTAAGTTTCATTAAAAAAACAACCCCTGGAGTTGTTGCTGCAAAGCTAAATATTAGTCTCATCGGACCAAATTTAAACAATTCCTAAAGTGACAGTAAGGTTCAGCAAACTCTACATCAAAGAAAAAGTTTGCATTTTTGTTTGTGAGATAATGTGATTGTATTTAAAAAAAAAAATCTATTTATCTTAAAGCTGTGCTTCAGTGTTGCTGATAAATGTGTAGGGCAAAATCTGAAAACTCATAAAAATGTAGCTAACAGCTTTCTTGATCATGATAAAAAAACGACAGAATGATCTCCGCATATTCCAATAACAATTGATTAATACCGGCTTTCGTTATGTGACTGTCAGTATTGATTATAAAAAGAGCTCTGATGCAAGGCCCTTAAAGCTTCCCTAGACACAGAATGAGTGCTACATTCCACAACATGCCGATTAAATTGCAGCAGTGTCTTTTGCCTTCATTCCCTCTTTTTGTTCCACTCTGTTCCCGCTCAGAACACAACAGACCCAGCTCTTCATCAAGCAGCTGACCCCCCAGGGCCCAATCTATGACTCAAGCCTGGCTGCTGCACAGAATTGCCCCTTTGTGTTAAAGAAGAATGTGTCTTTTTTTCTGACTTTTTTGGAAGAGGAGAAACAGAATGTGGAGGCATGAGTAACTGGCAGATATTTAAATCTGCTGTGATTTATGCTTCCTTTGTGAGCCAGATATGGGACAACAGCCCAAACTAGTGTGCCGGCTGTTGGAATAAAACATCCTGAACACAGGACAGAGTTCTGATCCAAAAATGAAGAAAGAGAAATGTATGACTGAAGCACAATACACCATCATGAAGACCATGAAACACAGGACAAGTTAAAAATCTATTATCCCAAGCTTTAACAATCTCATGGATCACTGTTCAATCCCTATTCTGAAAATGACAAGCGTAAAGTGCAAGGCCATTGTGGAGAGGCTGGAGTTTGTTTGAATGCGTGGACAGGTGTCTTTTATACAGGTAACGAGTTCAAACAGGTGCAGTTAATACAGGTAATTAGTGGAGAACAAGAGGGCCTCTTAAACTAGAACTACCAGGTCTGTGGGACCCTGAATTCTGATGGTTGCAGAGAGGATTTAAAAGTTTCCACTTTGTTTGCAAGCATGGAAATCTACAGGCGTTTATTAATTACAATAGCCAAGAAGCTGCTGGTAACCAGGGCTGTGCAAAGACCTGTAGAGAGGCAGATGCCCAAAGTTAAACATTGACATACAGTACAGACCAAAAGTTTGGACAAACCTTCTCATTCAATGCGTTTTTTAAATTTATTTTCATGACTACATTGTAGAATTACTGTATGTACTTAAACAAAAAGGGTGAAATAACCGAATACATGTGTTATATTTTAGATTCCTCAAAGTAGCCACCCTTTGCTCTTATTACTGCTTTGCATTCTCTTGAGCTTCAAGAGGTATTCACCCGAAATGGTTTTCCAACAGTCTTGAAGGAGTTCCCAGAGATGCTTAGTACTTGTTGGCCCTTTTGCCTTTACTCTGCAGTTCAGATCACCCCAAATCATCTCCATTGGGTTCAGGTCCGGTGACTTTGGAGGCCAGGTTATTTCACAATTTTTGGAAAAGTACTACATAATTCAATATCTGTTCATTCATAGTTTTGATGCCTTTGGTGTGAATCTACAATGTAAATAGTCATGAAAATAAAGAAAATACACTGAATGAGAAGGTGTGTCCAAACCTTTGATCTGTACTGTATGAAGAAAATTATTTAAATGGCTAACAAAAAAATAACTTATATTGTATCATCTTTAATAACATAAACTGATATCCATCAAGAATGCAATAGAGAATCGCAACATAGTATATCAAAGTCATCAGTTGGGAACCATGCAAAGTAAAAGCAGCCAGTTGTTTTATTTGATGGTATGCAATGTTGCCATCGAGGGGCTGTTACTGGGCTGTGTTGATCATGGACTACAAAAAGACCACAGGAGAGCTGGTAGATGATTGAACAAGTGTTATAATTTACATGGAGCAATTTAACTTGCTGCTGTGTTTCACAAAGAAACCCTCGCATCTGACTGGTTAACCTCCAACGCAACTCGGTTGCAGATAGCTTCAAACCACCTCAGAGAGGCCAAGTAACTTTTCTATAGAAGTGTTAGCACCCCAGAGAGATTTACACTTTTTAAGGCAAGAGATCAAATAAATACATTTACAGAGGTAAAATAATCATGTTGTGGGGTTTAATTTCTTTAGCAGGAGCTTTTAAGTTGGTCAGAGATGACAGGAAGATGGATGGAGGATTTTGTTTTTTTTTTGCAAAGAAGAATAAAATGTTTTAAGTCTTTGGATGTGCAATGGATGTATTTTCCTGGGGCTACGGTAAAGGACATTGATGAACAGATCCTGGACTCCATCCAACGGCACCCTACCGTGAGTAAAGTTATAATTAATGCTGGAACCAAAGACATTCGTAAACAGCAGTCTGAGCTCCTAAAGGGGGATTTTATTTGTTTGTTTAATCTTTTGAAAGACAAACACCTATCTGTTTTTATCTCTGGCCCCACTCCCACCATCGGCAGAGGAATGGATCGCTTCAGTAGGCTTTTATCTCTGAACACCTGGCTTTCCTCTGCCACTGCGATACATTATATTGGTTTTATAGACAATTTTAACATTTTCTGGGACAGGAGTCAATTGTTTGGAGCTGATGGACAAAATCTAAACAGACAAGACACACACATGCTGGCATTAAGCCTGGCACACCCTCGTCCACCCCTGTCCACCACACCTGCCCCACCTGCTCCGGCCCTCTCTGCCCCTTCCACCACATCCTGATGTAGAAGCTGGTCCCTGTTCCTTTGAACTCAGTCCTGATTTTGACAGTAACTCACATATTGGACTTGGGCCTTGCCCCACTTCATTCATACCTGTTATTATCAGCAGAGAGCAAAGAAATAATCATAAACTGAAAAAATGGAAACCAAATAATCTTAAACACTTACTAAAAATCCCACCTCCAGTAAATCATACAGTCACTCCATCCTCAACCACTAATATTACACTTTTAAATGTTCACTCTCTGCTGAATAAAACTTTTGTAATAAATGATTTGATTTTAGACCATAAACTTCAGTGTTTATTTTTAACAGAAACATGGCTGAGTGCAGATGCCCCTGCTGTTCTTACAGAGGCCTCGCCACCAAATTTTAACTATTGTTATTCAACGAGGAGTAGCCAGAGGGGAAGTGGAACTGCTTTTCTAAGTTCACGAATCCCTTCCACCAAGCCTGTTTTACTTGATAATTGTACCACTTTTGAATACACTGCCTCTTTTTTTAGCACTCCTCAGATTTTATGTGTCACAGTTTACAGGTCTCTGAAAAAGAGTGCACTTTTTATTCAAGAGTATTCAGAGTTTTTATCAATTTTGCACAACTCTTATGAAAGGATAATTTTATCTTGTGATTTTAATCTACATACAGATAACCTTTTACATCCTTTATCAACAGATTTAAAAAAATATATATTTTGAATTATATGGATTATAGTCAGCATGTCATGCAGGCAACTCACAAAAGAGGACACGCCCTGGACTTGGTCATGACGTATTGCCTGTCCACTAGTGTGCCCTCTGTTGTTGATTTGGATGTCTCTGACCACTACTATGTGATTTTTAAAATCACCAGTTTTATCCAAATAGAAACCTCTGTGAGAACTGTTAGGAAAAGTCATTTAATCCCTGAAGTGGCTGTAGGTTTTCTTGAAGTTTTTAATAAGTTTCCTCCTGTACCTTTACCTGCCTCCTGTGAGTTTATCGTGACTGATTACAACAGTAGGCTTTAATCTGCTCTCGAAAGAAACAGATTGGCCTCTCTAGTGCTGTTCATAAATGGTTCACATCATATCTTACAGACAGGAATTTTATGGTAAGTTTAGATACCTGCTCCTGTAAAGTCCACATGTGGTGTACCCCAGGGTTCAGTTTTAGGCCCAGTGCTTTTTACTCTGTATATGCTCCCTCTTAACAGAGTCATCAGAAGACATGGAGTTAACTTTTACAGTTATGCTGATGATACACAGTTGTACATCTCCGTGTCTCCTGATGACGCACGGCCAATGGATGCACTTTTCAACTGTATTTTAGACATCAAATCCTGGATGGCAGACAACTTTCTCCAGCTCAGCCAGGACAAAACTGCAGTTTTAGTTTTCGGTTCTGAGGCTCAGAGCGAGCATTTTTAACCAAAACTACTATCACTGTCTTTTAATCCTTCTCTGCTAGTAATTAACCTGGGCTTGACTTTTGACTCTGAGCTGACTTTTATCCCTCACATTAAAAACATTACTAAAATAGGTTTTTATCACCTGAAGAACATTGCCAGAGTCATTCTCTCCAGCATTCTCTCTCTGGCCAATACAAAGATGCTAATGCATGCTTTTATCACCAGTAGAATTAATTACTGTAATGCCCTGCTTTCTGGTCTTCCCAAAAAGCCTACCTCAAGTTTACAGCTTTTACAAAATTCAGCAGCTCGTGTCCTGACGAAGACCAGGAGGCGGGAGCACATTACACATTTATTATATTTTTGCATGTTACCTGACAAGAAGAATAGTTTTTTTCAAGTTTCATATTTAATACAATTAAAACTTACAGTGGTAAGTAAAAAGAAGAAGAAGTTGTCATCAAGTCAGCATATTTGTTGTATTAAGAAAGAAGAGAACAAACTGATGTCTAAAAAGAAACTAATAAACAGTAATGTACTTTTCTCTATTTTGAGATGGAGTTGCGATGGAAAGGGAAAAGATGAGCTTGTTAGCAGCTTGGCCAACACAATAGATCTTAAGTCTAAGATCAGTTAACTCCTTAATTAGCTTAGGGCAATGGTTTACTCACAGACAATGTTCGGAAAGTCAATGTGATCAAATGTCAAAGCTTTTGACTTATCAAACCTTGTCTCATCAAACTGCAGACAAATTTTAATTTGTTTTATTGCAACCACAAAATTATACATCTTTTTAAAAATCGGTTTTATAAATAAAATTCTGAAGTGTGGTATGTATACATATTAACATTAATGTTCTCATTACCTTAAATTGCTTTCAGCAGTTCACTTGGGTGTAAAAAAAGATTTCCGTCTAAATAATATATAAAAAAAACAAAGAACACAGCAAACACGCTAGAGGGTCACGGATCAAACTTTGGAGAAGTTTAAAGAAAGTATTAATCAGAGAAGCTGCCAAAATACATGTAGTAACTCTGGAGCTTAAGGCATCCTATTCAGAGGTGATCGAATCTGTATGAAGGACTAGCATCCAGTAAGCTAAAAGACACTCCATTTGAATTTTCAAAGATGTCATAGGAGACACTACAAATTTTTTTTATTTATTTCTCTGATCAGATGAGACCACAGTGGAACAGCTTCGCCTACATGCAAAACCCTGTGTGTTAGAAAGCTAATTCTGCACTTCACAATGAAAACATCTGCCTGATGAAACATGGTGGTGACAGCATCGTGCTGTGGGGATGCTTTTCTTCAACATCGACATGGAAGTTTATCAAACCTGATGGGGGAAAAAAGATGGAGATTAACACAGGAAGAAAACCTGATGGTGATAGAAAAAGACAACTATACAAACAATAAGATGTTCAGTTGTATGACTTATGATATGTTGGAATGGTCCCGTCAAAGTTCAGACCTAAATCTTATTGAGAATTTGTGTCAGAGCATTAAAATTGATGTTCTTCACGTTTTTCATTTAGTTTGACTGAGCTTGAGCTAGATTGCAAAGAAAATGGTGAAATATTTTCAGTTTCTACACTGAAAAAAGCATGTTGAATTTAAGGTAAATTACTGGCGGCTGTCGTTTCCAGAACATCACTGGGAAAAATAATTGGTAAATGTAGAAGCACAACAGTACACCATTCTGATAATGATATATTTCATAGGAAAGATTTTTCATTAGAGTAGATAACTGTAAACAAACAAACTAAAAAACTATAAAATTGTTCATGGTAATTCATATGACATGATGTTACACTGATTGCAGTCTCCCACAGTTGGATCCAGTGAAACCATAAAAACATATTAGGCAAGGCAAGGCAATTTTCTTTGTACAGCACACTTTCAACAAAAGGCAATTGAAGATGCTTTACATGATTTAGTGGCAAAGAACCCAAATATATGACAAGAGTATGAAAATCAAAAAAGAGAGAAACACTAAAAACAATAAAAGAGAACATTTAGCATTTGATTAAAACAACAATTTAGGATGAAAATTAATAAAACAGACAAAACATATTACCAAGAATTACTGGCAGCTGTGATTTCCAGAATTTCCCGTGAAAAATACAGCGTTAATATAAAAAGCACAAAGGTACACTATTTTTGGTAACCATACATTTTAGAAGAAAAAGCGGCTGCACGGTGGCGCAGTGGTTAGCGCTGTTGCCTTGCAGCAAGAAGGTCATGGGTTCGTATCCCGGTCCAGGGCCTTTCTGCATGGAGTTTGCATGTTCTCCCCGTGCATGCGTGGGTTCTCTCCGGGTACTCCGGCTTCCTCCCACAGTCCAAAAACATGCATGATAGGTGAATTGATCATTCTAAATTGTCCGTAGGAATGAATGTGAGTGTGAATGGTTGTCTGTCTCTCTGTGTTGGCCCTGCAACAGACTGGCGTCCTGTTCAGGGTGTACCCTGCCTAACGCCTGATAATTGCTGGGATAGGCTCCAGCTGCCCCGTGACCCTGAATTGGATAAGCGGTTAAGTGGATGGATGGATGGACATTTTAGAAGAATACCGTTAATACAAAATAAATAGTGTAAAACCGATTATTGTAATTCATGTAGAAACAACAGATATGCCATTTACTAATTGCATTCTCCCTCCTTCCAAGGAAACTCTAAAACCCAGTAATTAAATTATTACTTAGGTAGTTACTTAGGTAATTAGGTATTACAGTAAATCAGAGGAAGCTGCCAAAATTTTACTGAAGAAAATATAGGAATATTTTTAATACTTCTGTCATAATTTCAGTTGCTTTCCTGACCCACATACAAAACACAATTGTAAACCAGAAGCAGATTTAAAAAGTTTATTGAAAGTAATGTAGATGGCTGGAAACCATGAGGACCTTTATAGAGGGAGTGGATAGAACACACTGGAAAGAGGTAAGTGTAGAGGTCAGATCCAGTTGAAGATATTGAATGATGATTGAATCTAATCTAAATAAAATAAATTCTATTAAAAATAAAATCATTGGCATTCTCCCAAACACGCTTACTTCTCTCTCAGTAAATGAGACAGTAACGGAGGGAACTGTAGAACCATGTTTGTGTCTGCACTGTTTTGATTCCGTTGAACTTTCGGAATTATCACAAACATTAGCCTCATCTAAATCTTCAACTTTTTTTTTAGACCTAATCCCAGCTAAATTATATAAAGGTATGGTGGAGGAACTTTTCTTCTTGTAAATAATAATTGATTAATTTGAATAATTCAGAATTTATTTTTGGAACATGTGAAAGTAATAACCGTACTTAATACAGATTTTTGAATTAATTTAATGAAGATCAATATGTAAAATGATCGCCAATTGAAATTAATGTTTATATTATGATTTTTGCATAAATATTTGTGCATTTGTAAATAATTCTGAGAAAATTTTAATACAGTCTTTAATACAGTCAGCTCTCTACAGAGCTGTTGCAAAAGAAACATGGTGTCTGAGTGTTTTTCCTAATTTCCTGGTTCCAGGATTCCTGTCTTGTCCAATTCTGTACACTGAGAAACTAGTCCATGTATTTGTTACTTCAAGGCTAGACTACTGTAATTCTTTATAATCAGGAATCCACAAAAAGCAATTAAAAGCCTTCAGTTTAGGGCTGAAACTAACGATTATTTTCATTATCGATTAATCTGTTGATTATTTTTACGATTAATCGATTAATCGTTGTTATTAATAATTGTATTTGGCATGACTTTCACCTTTTCATTGAGAACAAGGAAAGCACAAGAGAATTGTGGTCATTTCTTGTCTCATATCTCTGCTGTACTTTCACGTAGCTGGTTGCTGGGGGCATTTTTGGATTCGGCTGGGCCTCTGCTTTCATTTGAGTGGTTGTTTTTGTGTGTAGCCAGAAATGTGGCGGATGGGTTGATGATTTTGATTTGATTTTATGAGTATGTTTGCAAATATTTTGTTACGTGGCATCTGAGTTGTGATTGTGGTTGGTGAAAACAGTTTAGATTGTAGTGCTTGGTGTGCTGTTTAATTTGACGTGCATTATTACTATTTTTTCTGTAGTGTGAGTGTTGTTTAAGGCCTGTTAAAATTTTTTTTATCACAAGTCCCCCAATTAGGGGACCCTAGGGCTTGAGGGGTTAGAGCAACTAATCGATTACTAAATTAGTTGTCAACTATTTTAATAATCGATTATAATCGATTAAATCGATTAGTTGTTTCAGCTCTACTTCAGTTGATCCAAATTGCTGCAGCAAGCGAGTTCTGGGAATATTAAAAAGAGAGATCACATTACTCCTGTTTTGGCTTCTCTCCATTGGCTCCCTGTTAAGTCCAGAATAGTGTTTAAGATCCTCCTCCTTACCTATAAAGACCTTAATAATCAAGCTCCATCATACATCAGAGATCTGATTGTTCCATATGTTCCTAACAGAGCACTTTACTCTCAAAATGCAGGTCTACTGGTAGTTCCTAGGATTTCTACGATTACTCCGGCTTCCTCCCACAGTCCAAAGACTTGACTGTCAGGTTAATTGATCTCTCCAAATTGCCCTTAGGTGTGAGTGTGTTGTTTGTTGTCCTGTCTGTTTCTATGTGGCCCTGTGATGGACTGGCGACCTGTCCAGGGTGTACCCCGCCTCTCGCCCGTTGACAGCTGGAGATAGGCACGGGCCCCCCCGCGACCCATTAAGGATTAAGCGGTTAAGAAAATGGATGGATGGATGACGAGCACATCAGTCTCTCTTTCATCGCTGGGAACTAGCGAAGAGGTAAAAATGTATTTATGGCGAAACGTTTTTGCATTTTGAGAGGAAATCAATGTTTTAATAGTGGCCGTGTTCCGTGCGCTTTGTCCGTCTGGGCTCTTGTAGAAGTAAAGATGTCATCTAATATGGCTTTCCCCTGAAAAGAGGACCTGCCCCTATGTATTTTAAAACTGATTTTTAAAATGTGATGGACTGGCGACCTGTCAAGGGTGTACCCCGCCTCTCGCCCGTTGACAGCTGGAGATAGGCACCAGCCCCCCCGCGACCCATTAAGGATTAAGCAGTTAAGAAAATGGATGGATTTTTAAAATCATATTTTACAATATCGCCAATATTTTGCAATTGATGTGCTTTACGTAATTATGATTACATAATATTTTAATGGCTATTTTTCAAAGATGTACTGCAAAAACTACACACTGTCACCTTAAAGACTGTAATTTATACAGAAATAATATATCATTTGTAAGTTTATTAATTGCAAATAATTTTGAGTTTTTCATATTTTTTTTTACAGGAAACATGGAAAATAAATGTCAATCAATGTTTTTGCAACATAGTATAGTGAAAACAAAAACAATTTACTATTTCTCAATTATCCGTAATTTAACAAAGATAATAAAATCATTTGCATTTTTTCAATTTAATAGTAATTTACTGTAGCCATTTTATTGTTATTTACTGTCATTTTAATGTACATATTTACAGTGTAGTTGAGCAAAGCTGGTAGAACCAAATGCTACAGAAGTTGTGGCTTTATTAAGAAGTAAAGGTAGTTCTATGAAAAATAGACCAGGGAGGTTGAATACACAGAAAGTAAAAAAAAACCCAAACAAATATTTGAAGAAGAAAAACTATTCTTTTTTTTAGCAACCAATTTTCAATCAATAATCAAATAACTAGTTACATCAACAAACTTTGATTTTGCCAGTTAAAGAATCGGTAAATTTTGGCATGGTATGTCCAAAATATGTCCTTAGCTATATTTTGCCAGTGTGGCTATTTTTCAAACCAGAAGAAACCAACATTTTGTGTGGGTCTGTTCCCATAATTTACAATCCCCTTTAATCATATAATGGTTAAAACTAGAAATGTTCTTATCAGCATTTTAGGCCTCCGACCCTGATCCCATTTTTTAACCTCAAATCCGATCCGATTTCGCATCCCAATCCGATATTTTGCTTTTAGTTTTGAAATTTATAAAACCAAAATCTATTTTTAGCAAGTACCTCAGCATGAAATCAAAATCTTACAGAAGATTTAAGGTCAGCTTCAGTTTAATATTTCAGACAGTAGTAAAAAGCACAACACTTACTTGGTAAAGGTATTATAAAGAAAAGTGCTATCCAAGATCCACTTGATCCAAGATCCCATTGTCACTGGATTGTAAATACCAGAGTGTTGGAAGAATGTAATAATGACAACTTATGGAGATGTTGAACTACTTGAAAAAATGACTTAAAATACTTAAAAGTTTGCACTGCTACAGAGGTTTGAATTGTTGCGCAATTACCGTCAAACATAACTAAGAGGTACTTTCATAAAAATCAACATGATTTGTCAGCTAATATATTGTTCTCTGATCACAGTAAAATATGAAAATACCGTCCCGATACGATCTCGAGACCAGGACTGGGACATCCCTAGTTAAAACAATTTTTGGACCTTGTAATAAAAGAAAGGATTTTTGATCCATGTTCAATAAAAGGTACTGTACACTGTATTGGACATAACATAGTGCAGAAACTAAATTACCATCCAACACAGAGGAAGTCATCCCTCATTACTGACTCGTTATGCTGTCTCCAATCTGTATTTTTCACATTTAGGAACACCGACGCAGACAAGCATTCAGACAAACATTATTTTGTGGGGTGAAAAACACCAGCATGGCCGGCTCCTCTTCCTGTCGCTCTCCTTCCAGGGCAGTGAGGTTTAAACTGATGTCGGAATTACAGGGTGTAGCACAGTGATCTGAATCTTAGCTCCACCGCAAACTGGAACTTGAGACATAGACTTTACCAAATGCTGCACATATGTTTCCAGATGCACAGTATTCAAAATGCTTCCTTACAATCCACGAGTTAAGTATTGCCTTGCAGAGAAGAACAGCTATGATAAGCAAAGTTCTTGGAAAAGCATGCATAAATAGGTGTAAGCTTCGGCATGTACTGTGAATAGGTTCAATGTTTAGATGGATAAACTTGGTGCATGCATGCAAAGAAGCGTAATGCTTCTTCTTCTGCTGAGTACCATCCTGTTTTTTTTACTTTTAGTGGCTTCTACAGAATACTTGAGGAAAACTGGGCTTGGAAAAAAAAACACAAGAAAGCATAAGAGGTACAGAAAAGCTGAAGTCTGGGATAAGGGTTATTCATTAAGATCCAAAGAAGCAGCCTTCATGTTGTTTTTTTGCCACACCTATTCATTATTTGTTTCCTGAACTGTGTCCATATCCAGCTTAGCATCCATGCCTGGAAAAACACTGACTTTTTTTAACAAAGGAAAATGAGGAGTCGTCTCATTCAAATCTCTCACTCATGTCTAATGAAGTGTGGTATCTGGCAGGTTTAACAACATGTTGAGCAGTAGGCTAACTAAAATCAGGTTTTAGAAACTTAACAGCATGCATAACATTTTGACCCTACAGAATCCCTAAATCTTTATTTTCCTTTCACCAGAGGCCCAAGAGAGAAAATTATTTAATGGCGCATTTGTGCATTTTGCCTAACAATTTGACGGGGCTATTTTATGTCTTTCACATGAGTAAAATTTATAAGACAAAAAGGCTCAATATGAAGTATTTGATCTGAAAATAATGTATAAACTCATATTTTTGGGGAAAAACAAGAGGCATATGATTTGTCAAGCTCCAGTTTTGCTTTGATGCTCAGTACATTATCCCAGTAGTGAAATTTGATTCAACAGTATCTTAACCAGGGGAGTCCAAAGCGACATTTGCTGGCCCTGCACCGAGTTTGTGTGAACCCCAACTGCAATTAAAGAATTATACAAATCTGGCCTACCAACATATGTGTATATTGCAGATTGAGACTTTATTTTTTAATAAAGTACATTATTTTAGATAGAAGTAACTTACATGTTCTTTAATTTCATAATAAATAGGATGACACTTTCACTCAAGAGCAAATGTTCGTCCATCCATCCAGACAGACAGCCATCTGGCACGTTTAGTTTACTTTTGAGCAGGCAAGAAAAACAACACATTTTTGATTTTTATTTTAGTAAAAACAAACAAAACAAAAAAAAACCCAGAGCTGCTCCATCATGCAGCCACCGTGAGCGGTCCATTTCTAAAACAAAAGGTAGAAATTACAACTCTAATTAAAAATTTTTGTAAGCATGAGGACTGCATTCTAACAATGGATTTATCATATGTCTGTTTCCACTCTGCTTCTCCGATCATGTCCTAGAAAGCTCTAAAGACGGACTTAACAATGCTCCATTGTCCATCACACAGCTTCCTGCCAGGTCTGATCTGAAACCACAAAAGTACAGTGAAAGAGAAAAACACACAGATCAGCTGCTTTAGTGTGTCATCCTAAGGCAAATATCAGACTATTTCCCTATCACGTAAAATAATCTTTCCTAATCCCTAAATGCTGAGTTTTCAGGAATGTGTCCTTCTGAGCAGCTGGAAGATGACTGAGACAGAAGATGAAGACTTTTAAATCAATCATTCTTGACTTGTTTGCTATGTTTCACAAGCTATTATTCCTGTATTAAAGAGTCTGGAGATGCTAGACATTGCTGAAAAGGTTATAGCATACAAAGTAGTTGAAGTTTCTGGCTGATTTGTGAGAAAGTAATTTCCTGAGAAGAAACTCCTGGCTAAAACTCTTCATCCTGTTTAACTAGGATCTCCTTCTCTCCGCCGGTTTCCGTGCCTGCTCTGTTTTAGTCCCCCTCCCTCCAGCTTTGTGTTTTGGTAGGGTGGTCCTCTTTTTAATCCTCAATGGATCTTATTTAAAGCATATCTAAAACAAGCAACAAGGACCGAAATATTTTCCATTGCATTTCTTCACAGAGCCAGCAATGCTGTGAAACTGATAGATTGTGCAGCTGACTTCCTGTTATTGTCTTCATCGCTCAATCTTTTAATTATTTTCACCCTCTCTGCTGATTCTTGTCAACAGGAGCTGTCCTCCCAGACTTTCCCATCTAAGATGATGTCTGCCTTTATCATTACCCCCCATCAAATCTGCATCTCCTTTTTCTTCTCATACAGAGCTGTCATCCTCATTTCCCCAGCATCTTGTCCTGTGTCCTCCATGCTCCTTGCTTCTTAACTCAACTCTCAGTCAATCCAGGCTCCCCCGAGCTTCAAATTGCTCCTTTCTTCCACATGTCACAAGATATCGGTTTCGCTCAGCTGGCTTAAACCTCTGGGAACTGGTTCATCCAGTGGAATCTTGAGACTTTTAAAAGATTATTTCTCAGGTTGCAACAGCTGGTGCTGGCATTAACTCTTCCCTCAGTGCATATAAGTGAAACCACAGACTGGACGAAACTTAAACCCAGAAATCCTGAGGATGTTAAGAGGTTTTTTTTCTGAACATGAAAAACTTTAAGTTGAGTTTTTGGCTAGTGAAAATATAGCAGCAACAATACTGCACCTTTTGGAGTCCATTATAGAGTACAGTTCATTATGTTTCATTTGAGAGCAGGAAGACTGATATAGGTCCTTAAAGAACTGAAAATACATCAGAGAAATCTTAGTGAGTCAAAAAGGTCCATTAATGTTTTATACCCAGTAGAGTGTCTAATAAAATTACCCCCTTGAACTTCTGCACATTTGTTCAGGTTAAAACCTCAAATGTAATCTTTTATTAGGACGATATGTGATGGACCAAGACAAAGTGGTCAGTCAATTTAAGATGGAAGGAAAATGATGCATGTTTATTTTACTTATGATACGTGGCTTGATTTTTACTTAGAGAGTGAAAAGCATGTTGTGGATGCAAAAACACCAAGTTAAATGTCCTACAACTGGGTATAAGTAGAGCTGTTCTCTGAAGGCCATCAGAAGTTTGTTGGAGAACCTTAGAGAAACAGCATCAATAATATTAGGAAACCCACCAAACAGCTCAGAGTTCAAGATGGTGAGAAATTTAAAGAAAATGTAGATTATAAAAGAGTAGTTTTGAACATTTTCCTGGGCACTGTTAAATCCATTATATGATAATCGGTAAGAGTATGGCATTACAGCAAACTCCGTCAAAACATGGATGTTGATCAAAACTAACAGATGGGAAGGCAGAGTATTATTAGAGAAGTAGCTAAAAGGTTCATGTAACTCTGGTGGAGCTGCAGAGATCCCCAGCTCAGGTGAGATGACAGGACAAACATGTCCTTTAGAAAACTTTGGCAATAAAAAATTGTTGAAAGAAGTCATAAAGGTTAATCAATATGTACCTTTTTAGTCTATGTGTAAAGTGCAATGTGTGGCCCAAACTAACAGTGCACAACACCTTGAGCTCATACATCCACTGAAACATGTTTGTGCCAGCATCATACTGTGGGGACCTTATATTTTCACTATGGTGTGTCTGTCTGTTAGTTAGCTACATAACTCAAAAAAAGAGATTTTCAGGAACTGTCCGCAGTGGGACCAGAATCAAGTGATTAGATTTTGGGGGTAATCCAGAATATTGCTTTTCACTTGAGCCACAATCATCCTCACAAAGGCCCACACTTTGAAACATCGATACAGACTGGTACCCAACCTGGCTTTAAGTGCCTTGCCAACTGGCAAATTTACATTTGACAGTTTGAAGCTGGAAGCTGCAATCAAACCTACAACACTAATTACAAGCCGACCACACTGCCTGTCAAGTACCAGTCATTATTTAGAACTAATTTGTGAGACTGCAGTCAGTATCTTTTAACAAAAACTTGCTGAGAATAAGTCTTTTGATGCTTCTGAACTTTTATAATGCCCACATATGCATTCAAAATATCACCAAAAAAAAAATGTGTTTACCTAGTGTGCGCTTTCCTTTCTCCTCCTCATGACAAGTAATGTGATGGCAGTGCATACACAGGATACAGCGCTGAACTAAAAGTTTTGGTTAAGTTCCTATCATTACAGTTGGGTTCTATTTGTTAATGAAATAAAGCAGGTAGTCTGGTCAGAATTAAATCTCTTTTTGATTTAAGTCTTTAACTTATGTATTAACTTACACTTCAGAGTATTTTACTGGATACAATTCAGCATTCCTATATATATATACGTAAAAAAAAATCATTGTAAACATGCTAAGGAGAAGATTTTTGCACTTGAGATGCAACAGAGTGAAGAAAAGTTTAATGACCTGTGTAAAACTAAGGATATCATGTTTAAAGAGCAGGCAAGGGGTCAGGGACAATGTCTGGTAACTGATGAAAAGAGTCACTTTATTCCCAGAGAAGACTAAAATCGTAAGTTCAGACACCTAAAAAGTTCAGACACATAGAAACAAATGAACAAGAAGAAGAAAGAGAACAACAAAAAACACAACAGCTAAACAAAACCCATATTTAGATTAGACCAGAAGCCCAACCACACACAGACAAAGCAGTGTGGGAAGAGTCACAGTGGTTTATTATTGGAGGCCTCAGTCTGACATGAGAATGTGATTCTTCATCACATTTCCCCCCTGTGATGACCTCCAATAGATATGTCATGTTTCTGCACCTCTAAAGTCTCTTATGTTGTTTTAATGTCTACATGAGTGGTTTAATCAGATAGAATGCTTTTGTAAGGTGATACATTTTAGCCTCTTAAACTGTTTAAATTGTAATTAACTACATTAGTTCGTGAAAAAAATTTCAATAATGCCAAAATTCTATCAAACTCATCTACTTTCTTAGAAAAACGGAATTTAATTAGTGTATTTCGGACTGACCTGAAGATGTTTGTTAGGTGGGCAGTTAGCTATGCAAATTATGTATGAGATCTAGTAAAGAACTGAAGTTCATGTGTATGAAAAGATTATAAAAGTTGTAATTTATAGATTTTTAGTGTTGGACAGGACCTGAAGTTTAAATTGAGCTTTTGCTAATTCTGTGAAAGTGATAATGCTAAAATTCAATCTTGCTAGCAAAGGCTATTGAACCCCTAAACTTAACTGTGTAAGGGGAAAGGTTCACACAACACTTTCTTTGAATAGATCTTAAACAGCTTGTGACTATTTTAGTAAGAATGTATGCCTAAAATCCAAGTAAGTAATTCAAAGAAACAGAAAACCATGTTTTCTCTCCCAGGGAAGCATGGTTAACAGAGTCCTTATTTAATAGTAGGAACTGAGACTTACAATAGGACGTAGGAACCAGCAGGACAACAACCTGAAGATTGCACAGGAGCCTGGAAGTGAGTTTGCCATCCAATGCAGAGGTAACGCAGGTAATGTCCTGGAGCAAAACAAAAGTTGGCAGATTAATGAAGCATTCAAAAGAGCTTAAATCCTTTACCTAAAAGAGGTAAAGGTGGCAAAGGAACCAGAAGGGCTAATCAGAGATAAGTGGAAGGAGTTGAAGGTGGGTGAGCCAGAGAGACATGAGCAATATGAAGGGGAACTAAAAGTTATATTTTAACTAAATACATGTTAAATTTTTCTTTTTAAAGGAACAATACTGTTTTTATATTTAAGTTTTCCAGCCAATGTCGGGCGCCATTGTGGGTTGCCAAATGCTTTTGTAAACAACCGCCCGGAGCAGTCAAGCTGCTGTGTCTGAGCCCATAGATTTCGTTTTCCTTCTCAGAAGAGGAGCGACAGGATGCCTACAGGACAGCTGAAAAAAACGTATTGTTGCCTTTGACCCATATTTTATTATATTTATTTTTCGTTTAGTATTTTGATATATAATATTTTGATATAAAATAAACGTATTAGTACAAAATAGTCCCTACCCTGTAAGATTTGTCACTGGAAATGATGGTGGCTGGTCACAGGTACAAACCTGGCATCTGTTCGGCTTAAAATTAAGTTTTGTTGTTGCAACTACAACGTCGACACACTAGATGTGGCTTTGGTGCCCATGTTCCATATTCAACCTTTAATTATGTGGAGGAGTGATGAGAATGTGGTTCCAGAGCTGAAGAGCCTCGCCACTCTCTATTCAGTCCCATTGTAACAAAATTTGGTTGCAGTTCCACCAGCGTTCCACTGGGGGCGATCGCCATGAGTGCAAGATGATTAGGAGTCAATGGAGCTAGACAGCTAAATTTGTCTCTTTCACCCGATCACCGTTTTTAAATCTCAGATTTGATTGTAGGCTTTGCAAGTTCAACATGGGTTATATGTCGAAAGTTGATTGAACAAGTTGGTATGTCCTCTCGTTTTCTTACAGGTTGAGTAGTTGTTGCCCATAACTCGCTAGCATTTTGCTAATGAACGCTCAATGGTCAGTGAAGGACTGATTACTTGATACCATTGTGGCATCCGAAGCGGTACCTGAAAGTTAAGGCGGACTTTTTCGCCCAAGTTTTTTTTTCAACCTAACAACTTTGTTTGTCTTTTTTTTTGGTTATTTATGTAGTGTGAAATTTAAACAGAAAAATAAGGATTGCCGTAAAGCAGCATCTCTGGTCGTACGATGTGTATGACGTCATTGACAGTTTAGTTTTTTTAGCAAATAGGTGACTAAAAAAATCTAACACCTAGCAATGAATAATTTCTCGTTTAAATTTTTCTAAAGCACTTTGACTTGCAATTTTTATATGAAAAGTGCATTTTAAATAAAGTTTGACTGAAAAAGTTTGAAAATCTATCGCCCCTCCCCCTAAATAAATAAAATAGTACAATGGAATTGTTGCACCAATTTGACTGATTAAATACTAGCATTCTGTTTTATTTGTGCATCATTTAATTTATGCTTTACATTCCTCTGTACAAGCACTGGTTCTAACAAATGTACACAATATTCACATTAATCACTCTTTCAACCTTCATTACCGTTAAAAACTGACGCTTTGTGGGGCCCACCCACCACCTCCTCCTCTTCCTCCACTCCTGCCTCCTTCTCCTCCTATCTTCTGTCCATCCTCTTCCAGCTTATCAACAGCAGCAGCGCAGTTGCTCCACCGCGACTCTGGGTCAATGCAAAGTTCGGGTCCAACCGAAAACTGACTCTGCAGACCGCGAACCAAGCAAGATGATAAAAATAACAGGTGGGGAAATGATCGCCTTTCTGAGTTATTTAAAGGTAGGACTGAACAGAAACGGGTTGTAATTTTTCTGAGTGTGAGAGAAATGGTAATGTACAGAAAGTTGTGCAGACAGGCTTTTGTTTTTTCTCCGCAAAAACACTCTTCGAATCTATCTGTGTGTATAACAGTGCAAAGATAGCAGAAAGCAGCTATTCAAACTGGTCTCTCGGGCAATCGCATAAAACCTCACATTTTTTATTTTCTCTAAAATTTGAATTCATGTTGTGAAAAACGCACCATGCTGTAACTTCATTTCTGTAAAGTGATGAAAAGACCCAGCACCATTAGTTTTCCTGCAATTTGCCATTTACCCTGTCTAATTTCCGTGTTTCATTGTTAGACAGTTTATTTTAGGAACTGCACATATCAAGCTGTGGGTCTTCTCATATTGCAACAGGACAGGTTGCACGGCAAAATGAATCAGTGTTATATTTTCCTACAAAGTAATTTCTTCAACTCAACATCGAAATTTATAAGATATACACACAGCATGTGCTAAATTTAATTTTCAAAAAACAGCTATGATATTGAAACTTATGTAAAATGAATTTGTCATAAAAATAACTTAACAAACTAAGTCTGCTTGAAAGTTTTGTAAACTATTAAACAAAAATCAATAATGCTCTCAAGTTTAAAGGAAAAGTTATTTTGTTTTTCAACCTGACCTTATTTTTAGCAAATAATACATCCATTTAATCACCCGGACAAGTTCGGAGCCACAGGGCAGGAGATTTGCCACCTGTAATAATGCATTATCAGCCCTAAACCTCCTTAATTTAACAAATATTTTGTTATTAAACGTCAGCACAACTCCCCTCTGAGTTCAGAATGTCTCTGAAGTGTTCAATTTTTCTGTGCGATTACATTTACGTCACTGCTGTGTTCCATCTCAGTTGTGGTGTGAGCAGGGCTTTTACTCAGTGCTCTATGGTGGTCGGTTAGACAGAACTTACTACTGAAAACATCAACATGGGTCGCTTCTGCATTTTTCCAGATTTAAGTAACTGAATGACCAATTGGACTAAGTTCAGCTTCTACAGGCTCCCTTTCCACAACCTACAACGGCGGGTGGCTGTGGCTTCATTGAAATCCCAGATTAGTGTGAATTGGAATCGGCTGTATTAAAAACCTGTATTAAACTCCAATACTTAATACTAAGCACCTCCGAGACGTTCCAAACTCACAGGGGAATATTGCTAACTATTCATAACAAAACGTAGTTAAATGAAGGAGTTTTGGGGCAGATATTCCCTTATTTAGATGCAGCAAATCTCCTGCCTTGATTGACTCACATTATATGGATATACATTGATAACGACTCGATATAAACTCCTCTTAAAGGACTCCAGGTGGCTCCAAATTTGTCTGGGTGAGCAAACAAACGTAATATTTGCTGAAAATAAGGCCCAGGTTGAAAAGAAAATTAACTTTCCCTTTAAGCATTGCCCTTCATTCTTACACCTGGCAGTCCAAAGCAAATTTTTTGCACAAATAAATGTCAACTATACAGTATTAGTTATCTGAATATCTTTGCTTTAGAGGGTAGACTTTGGAACATTCTTTTGAAGAGCAAGTTTAATGACTGCTGCACCTCTGTGTTTACTGGGTGGAAGTTTGGACAAGCTCTTGTTAACCCAAGCTTTTGAAAGAGCTAAGATATGTTTGCACTTCACTCTTGTTTGACCTTTTTCCCCTCATGGTTTGTTGACTGACCGACTCATGTATGAAAAAAGTACTTATGAAACACGTGAATGATTGCATAGCGATAAGCCTGCCTATAAAATCTTACATGTTTGTTTTTTTCTGTTATTCTGCTCTGATTTCTGCACAGTATCATAAGATAAATAATTGTGAAAGTCCAGAACCTCCTCAATTTTTATCTTGAGTATTTTGGTTTGTTGTGTTGTCAAGCTATTTGGTTGACTCAGCAGGCTATCAAGGAAATAGGAAGTTCATTTACAGTACCAGTTCTGAGCCGACACACGTGTCAGCTCACATTTATGTGCTCTGCAGCGTGAAGCAGGTGTTATGAACTCTTGTTCCTGATATAAAGCTTGACATCTAAAATTTGTCACAGGCACAGCGGTTTGCAAAAGACTTTGTACCTGTTGAACTTTTTTTTACATTTTGTCACATCACAACCAGGAACTTCAGTCTATTTTATTAGTGTGTTAAGTGATAAAGCAACACAAAGCCGTACATATTTGTAAAATAGGTAGAAAACGGTTGCTGATTTTCAATTCAATTTTCAATTCACTTTTATTTATATAGAGATAATTCCCAAAAAATGTCATTTTAGGGAACTTTACAACAAAAATCATTTGAATACGATACACAATCATTCCAATCTGTTAAAAGTTTCCTATGTATTGATTCCCAGCAGATTGCATGAAGTCGTTGACACGGGGTTTCAACATTCTAAAGACAGAAATTAGAAAAGCGTGAATTTGTATTCAGTTCCCTTTAATCTGATATTCCTAAATTAAATCCAGGGCAATCAGCGGCGCTCAGTATTCACAGTAATTTGCACATTCAGTTCCATTGTATGTTATTTGATATCAACATAAATCCAGCTGTTCAGAGAAGTTCTCAGTGGTTTGGGTCAGTCAGATGAAAACAGGGGCTAGCTTTATTCTCAGCCTCTTCTTTACTCTCACTCTTCATCCCTCTTTCATCTCGGGTACCATAAGTACCTATATGCCCAACTCTATATACCTATATACAAAGCACTGTGTTGTGGAAAAATACTTCTGTAAATCACCTTGATAACAACACCTGCAGCACTGGTGTGAAACCTTGTCGCGGTAGCATTATGCTTTCGGAAAAGTTCAACTTCCAGTAGAAGAACAATCCTAAAGCCAGAGCCACAGTGAAATAATTAAAACAAAGCACTTTTACGTGTTAGAATGGCAACTGACAATCTGAGGTAGGACTTAAACACTGATGTTGATAGATGCTCCCTATAGAATTTACCAGAGTTTGAGCTGTTTGACAAAACTAGTGGGCAAAAGTTTCAATCTCTGGATGTGCAATGCTGGTAAACATTTAAGTATATCCAGTTTGTAACCATATATCAAGTATTTTTATAAACCAAGGGCAGGATATAAAAATGCACCGCCACGTTGTAGCAGTAGATCCCTATAAACTAAGAGTATGCTGTATTTTTGAGCTTTGCATAACGGTTAGGGCATTCTGACCTCAACCACAGCTTGCTGGTGCTGTGCACTCCCGACACCATGGCCCTCCGGTCGGCTGGAGGAAACGGGGTTGGAGCCGGCCAATTGCAGCAGTGACCTGTGTCTCTTTTTGCAGTTCTTACTGAGGCGCCTGGGTAAACCCACAAATATCATCCATGCCCTGTTTGGCTGTGTCTGGTTCTGTAGTAGTGCATGTTATCCTAAAGCAGTAAATCTGCTTGCAGCAGAGAAAAATCTATGAAAGGGGAAGCATGCTGGACTTTTTCTGTGCCTGAGAGGAAAAACAGAAATGACAGTAAGACTGATTGAAGTGACAGATAAAAATAAAAGGAAGTATAAATATGTAGAAGTTGGAAGGTAGAAATGTGTTTCTCATCAGCTCGGATTATTTATTTCATGGCTTTAATAGATGACGTCCGTTCTTTTTCTCTCTTATGCGTGCTATTCCCTCTGTCGGCCATGTCTGCACTGAGAGAGGCCATTTATGTAAAACAGGCTTGTTTACAGGATGCCTGCAGGTACAGTTTAGAGATAAACAACATGTTTAACAGACCTTAATGTCTTTTTGTGTGTTTCTAACAAGGTCAATTTGGGGAATGAAGTTCCAAAAGTGAATGTATGTGCTGGTATTACAGTTTAAAGGAGCATTTATGGTAAGTTTTACTGCCCAAAAAATGACCAGGGAAGGAGAAAATTACATGGAAAGTTTAAACGAGGGTTGAAGAATTTGGAATGGAGAGTAACAAGTGAGAACGTGTCAACTAAGTTGTTAAAAAATGTGAATTACAAGTGAAACTCTTGGTGTATGAATTTTCTTCTACATTCTTAGATGATGACAATATTAGGAATAGTGTTAGTGTAATTTCTAGAGACAATGAGAACAATCTTACCATTTAGTAAATGGATCAGTCAATGGTACCAAATCCTATTTCAGATGTGAACATCACTTTCAGTTCAGTTAAATTTATTTATATAGAGCAGATTGACAACAGATGTCATCTCAAAGCACTTTACAAGAAAAGCATTCTTGAAAAAGCAGGCTCAAATTATTACCCAACCATTGATACAGAATAAATATAGATATAGAATATATCAATAAAAACAGAAAATCTTTTCAGATACATAAAAAAAATAGTTTAGCCCACCTTTAATTCCAGGAATACCGCAGGTGCCAGTTATTATCAAAAAGTAAAGCCTAGTTTATACTTCTCTGTCAGCAAGTTTGCACCCAGACAGCAGACGTATTGACAGAGTAATGTTTTTATTTATATTTCTCTGTTTGTGTGTTAGTGTTACAAAGCAATTCCCGACCAGGACAGCAGGGGGTGCTGACTTTTTATGCCTACCATTCTGCCTACCATTGCAGTGTCATTTCTGGTTAACTAGAGTTTATTTCTTCAGCTTGTGAACGCATTCCCCCTCAAGGAGCAATGGACAACAGAAAGTAAGTTTTGATTGAGCTGTAAAGGTTTTTACTAGAAGTGCATCTCATAGAATACTCACATTGTCACTCAAACACACTGAAACAAACACAGCAGTCTGTTTTGTTGTTTCTCTACACCTTCTTGTATTCCATCGCCAAAATACCATATTAGATAAACTGTCCTTTCAATATAAAGCATATAGTGCCAAAATGCTGCATTGACTACTGTTACATCGACTGTAGAGCAGCGTTCTGGTGAAAGGATCTCTGGCTGTTGTTGAACTGACCAATCACAGACATGTGCTTTCCGTTGACAGAGACTTATTTTTAGGCCTAGTTTATACTTCTCCGTTGAAATGGATAGACGCAATGCCATTATCCGTTGATGCAAGGGCTTTCTTTTAACTACGCAAGGGTGGACGGAGTTGAGCCCACTTTTCTAACTATCTGTCTCAGTCAAAGAGAGCGTATGCCTGTGATTGGTCAGCTCAACAACAGACAGAGACCATTTCACCAGAACGCTGCTCTATAGTCAATGTAATCAGTAATCAATGCAGCGTTTGGGCACTAGAGGCTTTATATTGAAAGGACAATTTATCTAATATGGTCTTTTAGTGATTTCGGACATAAGGGTGTGCAGAAACAGCAAAACAGACTGCTGTATTTGTTTACATGTGTTTTTATACTATTCTATGCACTTCTAGTAAAAAGCTTTACAGCTCAATCAAAACGTACTTTCTGCCGTACGTTGCTCCTTGAGGGGGGAATGCGTTAAAAAGTTGAAGAAAATAAACTAGTTAACCAGAAACTGCACTGCAATGAAAGGCAGATCTGCCAGTAAAAGTTACACCCCCCCCCCCCCCCCCGCTGTCCTGGTGGGGAATTGCTTTAACTATAAACGAAAAAATATCTCCGTCAATATCACAGACAAAATCACATGTGTCTGGGCGCAAACTTGCTGACAGAGAAGTATAAACTAGGCTTGAGAAAATTGCCCTCTACTCCATCCGCCATAGCGTAGGTGATGGACAGCGCTTGGATCGACAGATAATTTTGTTGCGTCAATACGTTTCAACGAAGATGGACAAGTAAAAAATAGGCTTATGTTTGTTCCAATTATGTCTAAAAAATTAGAAAAAAAATCTTACAGAACAACTAATGAAATACTTAAAAACACATAACCATCTACACCCCCAACTGTGTGACATAACTACTCACAATTCGCTAATGTACAGTGACTTGACAAGGGAAACATGATTTTAATGCAGTGTTCCTGGACTTTCCTGGAATACTTCCTCCAAGGAGGTTATGTTTTTGCCAGGGTTTGTTTGTTTGTTTGTTTATTTGACTGTTAACTATCAACATAACTCAAAAGATTATAGATGGATTAAATTTTCACGAAATGTCCACAGTGGAACCAGGAAGAAGTGACAAGTGTTTTTCTAGTTGATAATATAAAATATACCCCAGGAATAATTAAGCCTGGAATCCCACAGGGAAAAATACTGGGGTCCATTCTATTTACATTTTGTGTGAATAAACTCCTTGAAGTGTGTCTTGCAGTTGGTCTTAATATATATGCTGACGACAGAGTGATTTATGTGCCCAGGAAAAACCCTGTGAGATAAAGTAAATACAAAAGCCTTGAGAAAGTGCTGAGTTGGTTAAGCAAATCCTGTTTGATAATGAAAAGAAAGAAAACCAAATCTACTTGATTGTCAATCAAAATTATATCCACTGTAAACAAATTAAATATTGAAATGAAAGGCAAACTCATTGAACAAGCCAAATAGGAGACATATTTAGGAGTGATATTAGATTATCAATAAAAATTTTAAAGTCACATTAAAACCTGTTAAACTCTGCAAACTGTTGCAATTTCATCCATTTAAAACTTGTATTTAAATATGTAAACATACTGTACTTGCTCCTGAGCCACTTCATAAATTGGTGAAGAGATTACTAAACATCACATCTACAAGAGCAGCTGAAGACTGTATAGTTCCATTTTGTTTAACATTTTTTGATCAGTTTTTCTTTCTGTAAAGGGAGCAAACTTATGGAACTCTCTACCTGCTCATATAAAAACAATAACTCAACTTGCTACATGTAAAGGACAAAACAAATCATGCTACATACAACAACAACATTGTGACTATGTAAAAATTGTCAACCATATGTTTGTGGGTCTTTGGACAGGTAGGTGTAGCGAGTATCTTTGAGATGATAATCTATGTTTAATTTATCAGTCCCAATTAAATTAACCATAATAAATAAATAAACCTTACTCAGACAAACGCTGTCTGCATCAGCCGACTTTCGCCTTTTTAAAACAATTGAATTTGTTCATTTCCGTTGGATAGAAAACTTTTCCAGTCTACTAAAAACAGTTAAAGAGATGGATGAATACTAGGGATGCAACGATATCACTTTTTTCAAACAATAAGATACCGATACATGGATTAGAGTACTTGCCGATACAGCATACCAATGCCGATACGTCTACCACACACACAAAAAAATGCAATGAATTGATAGGCAGGTTTTTTTTCTCTTCTCTGCTTGTTAACAACTAAGGGGGATATGCTCAATAGAACTGCTACAGTACATTTCGTGAGTCATCATTTTACAAAATAAATTATGTAAAAACCTTTCCTCCACGAAATGCAAGCAATGTCACTGAATTCATTTCGTAAGTTATTAAGTTAGTATTTTGTGACGCATAATTCATTTCGTAAACTACTGACTCACGAAATGGATTGTAGCAGGTCACAAAACTTATTTCGTGATTCTATTGTGCTTTTCGTCCACGTAATGACATTACGTGGACACATAATTCATTTCGTAAAATGCTGACTCACGAAATGTATTCTAATATGCATTTCGTCCACGGAATGAAAGCATACATCACTGAAAGAATTGCGTAAGTTATGAAGTTATTATTCCGTGGACGGAATGCCTTCTGTAACTGCAGAGTTGGTGAATAAATCCCTTTTGTACACGTAATAATTTCTGTAACAAAACACAATACTTTTGTGGACGAAAGTTTATTTTGTGAATAGTGCAGTCAGCTTTATGTCCACAAAAGGAAAAGGCCACCAGTCAATTTGGTCCACGAAACGATGTGCTCTCTTCAGTGTTTCGTGGACACAATGCAAACCAATTTGTGTATTTCATGGACAAACGGCGTTACGATGTGACATGGTTTCGTAATGAATGTATGCATTTCGTGACACAAAAGTCATTCTGTCCATGAAATATTGCATGTTACATTCGGCGTCCCATAGAAATTCATAAAAAATGAATTTATGATGAACAATTCAGTCCCTCAGAAATGTGCAGGGGTTTGAATGACCATTTGTCTTCCCTTTTGTCATGGTTTTTCTGATGATTCTATGATGTCGGACCAGTTGTACCTCTGTATGTGAAGTATATCATCACCGTTGAATCCATAATATATGAATAATAAATCCAAAATATTTTAGACCCTTTGAAGATTATCCGCGTTTCAGCGACTCTTCGATCTCTTAATTGTATGCTCCGCAATAAAACTAGACGTGCAACACAACCTGGTCTGATCAGTGATCCACTTTTTCTGTGTGGCAGGAGGTTAAGCAATGACGACTGACCTCTAAACTCTGAAGATGTCCATAGCAAAGCCAACTGCGGCCACATCAGAAATCTTGGGGGGGGACAGCCACCATGGCAGTGAGGACTATGCCTCACCGCCATGGTGATTGTCATGCAGAGTGATGAATTCAGTCTGTTCTGTAACTCCTTTTGGATATTACGTGTTCCTTAAACTTAACTCTGCTTAGTTCCTCTAAACTTTGTTGCTTCAGGTTACTCACTTTCAGAGATAGCTGGATGAAATCAATGTATTTTGCCGCATTGTTCTTGTTAAATAGCCAAACTGCAAATGTTTACAAGTATCAACTGAACTGCTTTGATTTTTTCGTATCAAAATAGCTAAATCGCTGATATGTTAAGGAAAACTAGTTGGCATATTCTGTCAGGGGGTTCCTTTGCACCAGATTATAATTTTTTTGTTATGGATAGAGATGTGCTAATTAGAACTTTGTAACTGATTTTTAATCTCAAGTTTCTTGAAGGTTCAACTTGCCCATTGTTACCCAATTACGATTATTCTTTAGGAAATTCTATACAAAACAGCATTTAAAAAAGCGTTCACAAAGTTTTTTTCCCAACCTTCCTGCAATGAATGGCAAATAATATCAGTAGCAAATCAAATATCACACAGTAAATGTGAAGAAAGAGTCACTGTAAAAATAGGGTTTTAATATTATTTTAAAGCAAAGATAAAACTACAGAGTTGATATTTTAAACTACCTTTAGTCTCACAACTCTGCATTTCCCATAGAATCTAAATCTTTTCTTAATGCTGACATTTCCCAAAAATATTCTGAATGCAGTTTGATCGAAGACGGAGGCTGGCAGCTCAAAATCGGAAAACAAGGAACTCAGAAGTGAAGGTAAAGCCTTCCACTTAGCGCCTGAAAGCTTTGCTCTCTTTTCATCTCAGTCTAACCCCAGATATTTTGTAGAAGACAGTTTTCCTGTTCAATAGCCTCTTATCTCTCACTTTATCTCAAACTTCTTTTCTGAAAACCTTACTGATACTGAAGATAGCTAACTTTGGTAATCACAGATGCAGCAGATGTTGAACCAAGACGGGGTTATAACAGGTCATGGGGTGGAGTGCTTGCATCTCCTTCTGTACCAATACTATACCGTTCAAAAAACGTCAGTTGCCATAAATCAGATAGGGACACCTAAAACAAGTGAAAAAGCATATTACTCAAAAATCATGCAAAATGATTTTGGAAGTTGTTAAATATATTGACTAGATAGCATCTCCGGCATGTACTTTCTAGCACCCTGAGACAATAATCCAACTGTGGCTGTATCCTGGAGAGGTCACGTGTCTGGAGCTTAGCACCATTTCCCTACTTTGGCTTCATTTCTCCAGCGGGCAGGAAGACGGGTGACAAGGAATAACAACACAACAGCACTTTTAGGTTATACTAAGAAATAAATCTAATTTTGCATCTGGAGAAGTGAATTCTTGTATAGGTAACAAATTCAAAAGGTGTTGCTACACGAAGTGGTGACTCATGTATAGAGTGTTTTTGTTGACAATCTGTCTGATTGCTTAAATAGATGTAACTGTTAAAAAGGTATTTTTGTGAAATCTGACAAGAGACTGCTCATTAACAGATTCACTTCCACTTAAACCACTTAAATCCTATAGGCTTTGTTTTATCAGGTTCTGCCCGACCTGCAGTGAAAGTAGCCACAGTCAGACCATAGTTTTCTAACATTTTAATTTTTGCCTGAATGCTCCTGATAGACCACTTACTTGTCTCTCCTTTTCTCTCTGGTCTTTAGCCGTCCTAATGGGAACTAATGAAAACAGAGCCCCCCCGCTGCCACCTGGACAACATTGAAGGACTAAGTGGATTGAAGAAGGCAGTCACCGAGTGAGGGAGTCGGGATAGGGAGGGGAGACAGAGAGGATTAGCAGCTAATCCAGTCCAACGAACAATCCTGGGGGAGTTTTATCGTTCTTCCACGACGATGCAGACCAAACACTTCCTGGATTTAAACACTTTACAACAGCGTATCTGACTTCTTCTGCCTTGGATGTGACAGTTTTAATTCTGAGGGGACTTGGATCTTTGGTGCAGAGGAACCAGTGAACTGAGAAGCCACAGGATGTCCCATGGACAGTATGCTTCCACACACATGGATAAACCTTTTCTGGTAGGAGACAGCACATGATTAAGGACCCCCTGCTTTTTCAGCTTGGCCTGGAAATTATGATCAGGCCTCACTTACTGTAAAGGAATGATTGGATCTTATTGTGAAGGAAATTTTACAGTTACAATGTAATCATACGAGGAAAGAAAGTGTATAAATTGTTTGTAGGTTAATAAGATAAGGTAAGGGGACAAAATGGTGTTGCACCATGTAAGATCTGCCCATAAAGTGAGCCAGTACTTTATATTTTCTTCTTTAAAGTTGTTTAATTTTCAAGTATCCTGGCAGTGTCCTTATTATGGTGTTTCATAACTTTCATAGGTTTGTGTGAAAGGCCAAGCACATTCTATCCCTATAAATTGTCATGGGGAGGTGATCCTCTTAAAGTGGCATCTCAGCTGAGATCTGTGCAATGCATGTCTAAAAAATACAGAGTAAACACAAGTCTTTTTTTTTTTATTGTTTTCATCACACAGCAGCTTTCAGTGTATGTACACATGCGGTTAGATTGTGTATGTCTGGGCAGCCATCCACTGAACCAAATATACCCAGAGCCCTGTCAGACCAGAACCCTCCAACCACATGGACTGTGGTAACCAGAGGAGACCCAATATGGCCTCGTAATTTCTCCTCTTTGTTATTTTGTCGTGACTGAAAGCTGCTGCTGTGCAGGAGAAAGCAGTTTGGTTATTTGGGAATGATGTGCAGAGAAGAGAGACAGGGATATAAACAGATGTAAGTGGCTGTGCTGGCATCCCACGGTGCAGATCATAAAGAGAAGCAGTGGGTAGTGCTGTGAATGTATGAAGAATGGATTTTATACTGAACAGCTGCACATGTATGCTTTCTGTCCTTGACTGTTTTTGTTTTTCTCTCCGGTTTTACAGTGGACCCAAAGCTGGATTTTAAACATGAGTGACATGAACTTAAACTCTAGACATTATTAGTTATTTTAAAAGGTACATTTCACAACTTTTCTTCCACCATGAGTCTGGGAAAACTGCCAGGGATTAAAGGCCTTGTGTCTGGCTCTCAAGGGAAACGTCGCTTCAAGAGCGACCTCTCAGTGGACATGATCAGCCCCCCGCTTGGGGACTTCCGACACACCATGCATGTTGGCCGGGGCGGGGATGTATTCGGTGACACTTCCTTCCTGAGCAACTATGGGGGCATCCGGGAGCCGGGAAGTCCAGATTCGGCGAGCAGCTCCAAATCGACCGGCTTCTTCACACGCACCTTTCGGCATGTAAGGAGGACCTCTGGGCCTCGGCCCCGGGGCGGCTCCCGGGATTTGTCCTCCCCGCCTCCAGACATCTCTCCCATCATTAAAAATGCCATCTCTTTGCCTCAGCTGAACATAGACTCTGTCAACGGATGCCTACAGAGGGCGGTGTTCCCCAACTCCATAAGCACAGCAGATGACTCCTTCTGCACATACAGTAGTAGCAGTTTAAAAGTTCTCATTCAGAGTAAACGCCGGACGAATGGCGTGCCCTTTCCAGCCCATTAACAGCAGAGTTCCCTCCAAATCCCAGTGGCCGGAGTGGCCTCCCTCTTTCTCGTGGGAGTGTCAAAGTTTTACTGCAACTCCACCCATTAATTGAAATACAGAGTATGACCAGGAGATGGCGCTTCTCTCACAGAATTCTCATCGACATGATGTTATTATCAGTATGCACGTACACTGCAGAAAAAGCCGAGCTGGTTGCGAAAACCATTTTGGATGTAACAACACAAACTGCTCACTTTTTTGTAATTAACCTGCTTCTTCTATTGTCAAAGTTTATCATAGGCTCCATAAACTTAAGTTCTCCTAACACGGGCCAAACTTCACCAAATGAGTTCTGTAAAATATTATAACAAGTAGCCTTAAACGTTATATTTGTAAACAATTTGATTTATTTCTATGAACCTAAAGTATATCTTTTTTTTTAAACCTAATGTACTTTCCTTTAATTTTGTGATAAACTCGTGGTTTTTTATGTTATTGTTGTTGGATGAAAATGACAGAGTTCCACAACGCAAAACAACGTAATAGCCTATTTATAATATTTATGCAATCACATGACTATTCGGCTCACCACGGAATGTTTGCAACACCAGAATAAACCTGGTTACATGCTGTAGCGATGGGGAGCAAAGCTTGGTGGGGGGATGCTTGAAGATGGTAATGAGATACACAACGCAAAAACAGCGTAATAGCGTATTTATCATATTTATCAATTTATATATTTTATAATAAATTCTTAATTAAGTTGTTGTGTATATTATATATTAATATAATCATATAACAACTCACAATAACAACAGAATAGACATGGTTACATGCTGTAGGGATGGTCACGAAAGCTTGGTGGGGGGATGCTTGGAGATGGTAATGTTCTTTAGGAGGTGTGAATGATCTGGAGTCTATGGTGTGTTGTTAAGTTGGGGGATGCATTCAGGATGATCATCAGCGAGTACAATAGGTTACCCAGACAGTGTTGTGTGACTATTATATGTGTGAATGTGTAAGCCCTGTTCAGAAAATTTCTGCCTTTTAGGCCCAACGTTACATTACAAGTTCCTAAAATCTTACAAAAGTATATATATATATATATATATATATAGCGGCAAAATTATTTTTAGACTTTGATATATCCTTTCAATCCTATGAACAGTCAACGTTTCATCTAGTAAGAAAGCAGAGGCTGTGTCCGACTCCAGCGGCTGGATCCTTCGAAGGACCCGGTCTACTCGGTCTACATGGGCTGGGTCCTTCGTGGACACGGTAGACCGGATGTTAACGGCTGTGAATTTGGACGGTCTAGCCTTCAGTTGAATTCCCGCCCCCACTTTGCCAAACGTCCTGTCTCCTAGCAACCGCGATCACGCTAAACCAGCTGGTAAAGCAAGAAATATTTCCCAGTATTTTACTCACCTTTTTTACTCTAGAGGAACAACAAGTTTTACTGTCTGCGCAAATGTTTTATATTTCTGGCTGAGAGGTCATCATATCAAGATAATTTTATTTAATCCAGGTTAATACTTAAGACATTTACTCTTATGATAATTTCTGTAATTGAATGACTAGTGATCAAATGTACAAATTTGTAATATTACATTTTTTATATTAATTTTATCTGTAAAAAATCTTTGTGAGTTTAAAATTATATATGCCTTTTAGATCAAAACAGCATTTTCTAATTTGATTTTATATATCTAGGATTTTTTTTTACCAAGCATATTCCAAATTGGCTCTTCCTAAATAAACTGAATTGTTTTTTGTAAACAACCACTGCAACAACAACTAACATTGTGTTTTAACAAAACTGCAGGTCATAACACTTTTCTCCACAGCTGCCTCTTGGGATGAGCTTCAAGATGAAGCTGCTGGAGGTCTGTGGGGCTCTCTGGTTGGAAAAACTTGTCTTTTGTGCACGTCGACTTAAGCAGACTGTAAACCCTGATGATGGATGCAGTGGACAGCATGACGAAGCTGCCCTAAACTCTCTCTGCAGACCAACCTGTATGATGTTCCCCTCGTCAACCAGAAAATATGAAATTAATCTGTATTCAACTGAACCAGCAACACTGCCCGTTTGTTCTAATTAAGCTTAAATAGGTCATTTATATAGATATAAATAACTGCAAAAAAACTTATCCTAATGCCAATATGATGTTATTTTAAACTGTTCAACGTAAGCTTCTTTAAAAACACTAATACAACTTTTAATGAAATGACTTCATGATATTTAACATTTTTAGAAATTCAATTATTCACAACCATCGAACACCTAAATAAAAAATGTGACAAAAACATGAATGAAAAAGAAAAACAGTCCATCCATTCGGTCCCTGCTCTCCTCTCCAGTCTCCCTTTGCTGCTTCATATCCTTAACAAGAAGACAATAAACACAGTTTACAAAAAGAGCAACACAACAACATTTATGAAATCTATATTTGTTAAAGTGATCAGTCATAAATTATGTTATTTGCGCTGTTGCAAATATACATACAGTAGGTTTATTTTTTTCTCTCAATTTTTTTTTCCGGCAAGGGATTAATTTCTCCTGCAGATACAACTCCTCCTGAATTTTCCTCATTATATAGAAAATAAATACCAGAGGAACGTGACAACTGTATTGATTTAAGAATACAGAACTATAGTTTTCACAGCAGATCACAGGTTCTGTGTTGTATGAGGCTCAATAAGAGTCCTCTAGCATAAGCTGAGTAACTGGATTTAATCTTCAACCTCCAAGCCACCGTGCCCCGATTTTCACTCGGTAAAGAGGTAATAATTTCTCCTAAGAGGAGTTGACTTTTTACTTAATTTACCAAAGCAGAAAGTGGCTGCGTAAAGATGAAGAAACTTTTACACTACCATACAAGCTCGTTTACGAGCGATGCTTTGCAAAAAAATATTAAAATACATGTCTTAAGCCAAGAATAAAAGGCAAACAACACAACCGCTATAAGATTTTCATTTTTGAACCGCCAGATTTTAATATACTTACATCTAAAACTGTGCTCCTCTCTGGCTTCGCCTGCCGCTTCGTCCGCCATGTTACTGGAAGTAAATTCTCCCGTTCAGCCCGCAATGAATCTTGGGACAGTATAAATGATCGCGCTGAGATGATCAGCTGACCACTAAAGCCCGTCCTGAGACCGTGGACAATGATAGAAATTAAGCCCGAACCTGGCCAGGTTTCCTTTACCCTATGAAATCCAAAAAGTAGGCTAATTGCCTACTGTACTGTCATACGTTTCACATTACAGAGCACTCTTATGCTATAAAACTACTGTATCTGGGTATAAGACTACAGTGGTAGGCTATTTGAACCCTGAGTTTCTGAGTTACATTCAAACTTAGGCTACATAAAAACCAGCAAACCATTGAGGAACAGATAGGGGAACATTTTTTAATGACATTTATATAGGCTACCCTGAGTCTGATACATCAATAAATCATTAACATTAAAATCACTGCTCCTCCCCGTGGACAAAAGAGGCATTGCAGCTGGTTTTCACTCAGGCTCCTTGGGGGCGAGGCCTCACTGAAGACGTCATAGCGGGGGATTACATTACCACCACGGACCTGTCAGGGACCTTTGACGGATCAGGCACGTACCAGTCAAGGGCCAGTCAAGGACCAATCATGGAAACATTAGAACTTTTAACCTGCTACTACTGTATGGTGAGATAAAACAGATAATCCGTGCCAGCATGGGATTGGTGATAAGAATCTTAGGGGAAGATTATCTTCATTAAAAGTGAGCAGAGATACACTAAAGGTTAAGATCATACTCAAACATCATAGTTTCAGTAGCTGATGAAACATGATCTTTAGGTACTGATTAATTTATAATAAATAAATCAAAATCAATCAAATAGGTCTTCGAAGGTAAGTGAAAGAACTTGAACAAGTTTAGTTCCTTGGTATTCCAACTCACTACTGAGGGGAGAGAGTTCGTTATATACTCCACAGCGGCTGGGTGGCTGAAGTCAGCAATAAAGGCTGAGCCAGTAGTACTGCCCCATTCAAAGTCAAGTGCGGTGTAAAGTTTTGAACTAAACAGGGCACCACACTGACGGTTTCTGGTGGAAAATGAACTAATATCTTTACTAAAATGTACTAAAATAGCAAAATTAATGACCAGACATGTAGACAGCACTATTAGACACTAATTCATACAGTTTATCAGCAAAAGACAAGGTTGATTTGGGGGTGAGTTGCACTTTAGGTTAGTATCAGCTTTTTATTTTCCTCAGTTTGTGGGCATCATGTGTTCATTCAGCAGTGATTACAGCCTACAATTTTAGCTATAAGTGACATTATTATTTGATTCTCTGAAATGAATATAGGTTTCTTGTGTAAAAAGGTTGATGAAACATTAGCATAAAAATGTACAAGAAAGACACACAAATGCTTAAAAAACATGTACCTTATAAAAGTCTTGCCACAGATTATAAATTGGATTTAAGTCTGAACATTGACTGGGCCATTCTAACACATTAACACGTTTTGATCCAAAACATTCCATTAAAGCTCAGGCTTTGCTTTGGGTTGGAACCTTTGCCCAACAGGTTTTAGGTTTTTCCCTGCTTTAACACACCTGATTCAGATGACTGCACTTCAGGAAAAGCCTGTTAATTGTCCATGAATTGAAATCAGGTGTGCTAAAGTAGGAAAATACCTAAAACATATAGTGCAGTGTGCGTTTAGGACCAGGGTTGGGAAACACTGAATCAGAACACCTTTCTTCACATGGTTGCCGATTTGGCTGCTTAACTTGTTGGAAACTGCAAACAGGACTTCTTTTTGCTTTTTTCAGCAATGCCTTTCTCCTTGCTGAAACGTGGATGCAGCTCACCCACATTTACCGTGGGCCTCTTTGCTGCTTCTCTGTGTAATGGATTGGAAGTTTAGGTGGAGGAACATTTCGTAGAAGGTTACATTTGGCAAGGCAAGGCAAGGCAATTTTATTTGTATTTTTATTTGAACTTCTGATGGGGATAAGGCAAGGCAAAGCAAAGCAAGGCAAGGCAATTTTATTTGTATAGCGCACTTTCAACACAAGGCAATTCATGGTGCTTTACATGATTAAAATTGGAACACAGCATAATTTTATGATTAAAATACAAGAAAGCAATTACAATAAGACAATAGTCAAGACAATAATTATATTATAATTTAAGGACAAGCAGGTAAAAAAAATTACAAGAAAGCATTTACAGTAATTTGTCTGAAAATTAAAAACAAGCAAGTAAAAACAGTTACTCATAGGCGAGTCTAAATAGGTAAGTTTTAATTTTAGACCTAAAAGAGTTCAGTGTCTCTGCAGTTTTGCATTCTTCCGACAGTTTGTTCCAGATATGAGGAGCATAGAAACTGAAAGCTGCTTCTCCTTGTTTGGTTCTTGGGATGATCAGTAAACTAGAGCTGAAGGGATCTGGATGGTTTGTACCATGATAGCAGATCGTTAATGTACTCTGGTGCTAACCCATTTAATGATTTATAAACTAATAAAAGCACTTTGAAGTCTATTCTCTGAGCTACAGGGAGCCAGAGTAAGGACTTTAGAACTGCAGTGATGTGTTCTACTTTCTTGGTTCTAGTGAAAACACAAGCAGTAGCGTTCTGGATCAGCTGCAGCTGTCTGGTTGACTTTTTAGGCAGACCTGTGAAGATACTGTTACAGTAATCAAGGCGGCTAGAGATAAATGCATGGTTACGTTTTTCTATGTATCCTTGTGTCATCAGTCATTTAATCCTGGGTTTTTGAATAATTTTTTTTCTCTTTTAAACATATAAAGTAAATCATGCTCTATGAGAGCATTGGAGAATGTTTTATTATCTGATATGGTTTGGTCCTTGGTTTTCATTATGCTGCTATATTTATTTACTAATGTTCTCTAACAAACGTCTGAGGTCTTTACGGACCATCTGGGTATATGCAGAGTCTAAACGATAGAAGGAATCTCATTACCAAAAAATGTGCCTTTTAAAGGCAGTTTGCACTTAAATTTTATTTAGGGGGTACATAAAAATACATGCTACATTTTTAAGCTTTGCATTTATGTAAAACCATGTGGTTTCTTTCCACTTCATGAATATGTTCTGCTGTGTTTTTGTTTTAAATAAAGAATGTAGTTTTTAGATATACTAAAAGAAACAGTGAAAAAGCTTTAGGGATGGGGATACTATTGCAAAGGACTGTAAGTATGTGATCATTATATCGATTTAACACAAAGCTAATCAAACTCACCATTTTGGGGAGACCAGGACTATAAAAGTCAGGAGAAACAAACTTAGGAGACAAAGTTTCCATTTTGTTTTACATCTTCCCCCACATTCCTCCAAGACAACCAGCAAACATCCAAGCTTCTTCTGACTCATCTAGTTTCACCTTGGTAACACCTGTACATAATTAGGCCCACAAACACCCACAGCTGCTCTGCTGAGCAGAAAGGAACCTACCGGGTATTTCCTGTCATCGCTTGTGTTTGTGGGTGTCGGCCTGAGAGTATGAGAACTTACCCACTATTTTTTGTGCAGATCTGCTCACCAATCAAAGGCTGTCAGGCAGCTGTGTGTCAGGAATGGAAATCCCCTTGCCCCTTTCTGAGTTTCTTATCCAGTTCAAAAGGAATTTGCCCATTTGGAGGGATGTAGACCTGGCAGAGAGAGACGGAGAGAGTTTTGAAATTATTGTGCTTTTAAAAAAATAATTTATTGGGTTTGATTTAAACTAATCTTTACCTGCAACTGTACATATATGACCCCGCCTTTTGCCCGTTGAATGCTGGAGATAGGCACCAGTCCTCACGCGACCCTTCAAGGATAAGCGATATAGAGGATGGATTCCTGGATGTTCATATATGATATTATTATATGATTGCATTTATATGAATGTAGTTTTTCCACTGTTAACTTGTGATTTCCTTCATGCATCTATTTTCTACCTTGTTACAGCGATACGTTCCTTTATTATTTAGTACATAAGCTCAAATCTCTAAACTCTTAGTTGTTACATACTACCACCTACTGGTGAGGAACTACATTGTTGATCAAAAACCCAAATTTATTTATTTATTTTTTTTAAACGGATATCTCTGACTTGTACAGAATGTTTGGAAAAGGTGTGCAGTACTAGTTTCTGTTTGAGTAGTAAAACTGAGGTCAAACAAGTTTTTCAGTATAGCAGGTAGTCCTCACAGGACAAAATGTACTTATGTGATATTTACTTGTTAATTTGTGAATTAAAGAAGGGATTATGGTTATGTACCTGTTTAAAGGTGGCAACTGTCCTACCAAACAGATCTCCATAACACTAAACACTGAATATACTAAAATTGAGCATTTCTACATGTCACTGGGGTTCTCTACCTAGCATCCATCCAATGCATTTATGTTTAGCACCCCCCCATCCACTGAGGTATACATGAATGAAGCTTTTCTAATAACTGTATGTTTAAGTTATGTTTGATGTCTCCAGTTAAAAAGGATTTAATTTCACAGGGTATGCGCAATGAATGTAATAAAATATGTATTAGATGCTATTTTTAGCCAATCAAATGGTAGTGCTTATGTACATGCTAAGTTTAGACCTCTTTTTTATTCATGATTTTATGATATAAAGAAAGAAAGTGTCCTGAAAACAGGATTTTAAAAGCTACAAAGTCCAGAAATAAGGGGGTTTGACCAGCAAACTGATCCTGATCCCTAATCGCTGTGCTAATCGCTGGTAATCTTACTTAATTAAAGCAGAAGTTCTGTACTTTGGTCCTGAAATAACAATAATAATAATAATAATTAGGGATGTTCGATATTGGCTTTTTTACCGATATCCGATATACCGATATAGCCTAACTCAAATTTCCGATAACGAAATAAACCGATACCAAATGTGGGTACCCTCCCTCACAAAAAACAAAAACTATTAAACCCTTTTAGGTAACCAAAATGGAATATCTTGTATCATGCATACTTTAGCTTTAAAAATTTTGAAAATGTAATAAGTACTAGAATTTTAGTTAGGCAATTGAAAAAGGTGCCATTTTTATTTTGTCTTCAAAAGTAGCTGGAACATTTTCTCACACAGAGAATACAGACAAAGGCCCACCACTCGAGAAATTTTTACTTTTAGAAAATGTAAACAACATTGTACCTTTATAGCAGTGAGGTAAAGTGGAAACAACTGAAACAAGAATAAAAAATAAAACACCAGCAAACATTTAAGCAGGGCCAATAATTAACCTACCTTCTGATATATTGAAAGTTGTCTTAAACAGTTAATATATCAAAAACTAATCCTCAAATCTGTCATATTTTTACATTCTGAGAGAGAAAAGAAGTAGCTGAAGAGTTTGATATGTAATATGTGTATGTTGTGAAAAACTCATCGTATTAAAAAATAAAAACCGATACCAATAATTTCTGATATTACATTTTAATGCCAATATCGGACGATAATGACTTTAGGCCGATAATATCGGACATCCCCATTAATAATAATAATGAACTGTGAACACGACTCTATTTTATGTGCTGTATGATGTGTTACTTCTGGATCTGTAGAATTAAGTAGAGCTTTGTCATTCACAAATTTATCCAAAAGAGAATACAGGTATATGGAATAAAAGTGTAAGCAATGAAGAAAATATAAATTGGAGAAATATGATATTTCCTTTAATTTTTTTTAGATGCAACAATTTCTTTTGTGAATTTTTGGAAAACCGATCTTGAATAATTTAGATAATGCAGTCTTGAAGTTTTCTTCATCACCTGTGAAGGAATAGTAATAATTTTGTCAGTGAGTGATCAAAATGAGGTCTGGAATATATATATTTTTTTAGGATTGAAACAATATGTGCTAATTGAAGATTATACCAAGTTTGTCTACATTATTACTTGAAGCTGAAGGGCAACAAACGCTTTAGGCGCTAGCGATAGTCCTACGGCAGTAATCATTTTCCATCCTGTTCTTTTCAGAAGCATTAAATCTTCTGATAAAACTAACCATGGCTAAAGCCTGAATCTCAGCACCAATCATCTAATGTTTGTTAAAGGCACCAACTAAGGTGTGTTTACTCAGGTCACCCAATACAACCGTTTCTTATTCCTGTAAGATCTAAACCAGCCTAATGCTTTTTGCTTCATCACTGCTTTATTTTCAAACCCATGGTGAATATGAACAGTATAGTAATTATAGGCACAGGCCTTATTTCTGATTTGATAAAATTAGGAATAGTGAATTTCACCAGTACTGTTTCAGAGCTAAGATGAGGTTTATATTTCATTAAGCAACCATTGTATTAAAGGATGTTTACTGAACAAATGATTCATTCAACTGCGACTATTTCATATGTTTTTTTTAAAGATAGTTTTTTGTATGAGAGGGTAATTATCCAACCTAAGTATAAACATGATTTTTTTTGTTTCTCTTTCCAGGTGTACAGTCTGGATTTGTGACTTTGCCTCGACCCTCTCGATTTGAAAGACAGCTTCAAGACGGAGATATCTGGAAAAGGTCTTCAGCTGACAATGGCGGTGCCACCTTGACTCGGTCTGACTCCCTGGCCTCATTTACTGTTGACCTTGGACCATCTCTAATGGCTGAGGTGTTTGCTTTGATTGACAACTCCAGCTCCCTCCAGATATCCTGTCACAGCAAGGCAGCATGTGAGGAAGAGGCGGGTGAGGAAGAGGAAAAAGGTGACACCAACTCTCTGACAGAGACACCTGCTCAGACCCCGACAGCGAGTTCCCCCAACCCTTCCCTGTGTAGCGGGTCTTTTAGGCCCAACGTGAATGGAAGGAGCAGCACTACTGGGATAGAGCTTAAAGAGGACAACGGGGCTGCGAGGACACCTGATGTGTCCTACTGTTCTTCTCACAAGGAGGAATCCGTAATGGAGGCAGAGAGGTTCCAGAGGGCAGCTGATGTCGTTGCTCGCCATTACGGTGGAGGATCCTTTACAAGAGGAATGAGAATAAACCCCAAAACACCACATGTTTTATCTGAAGAGGAGGAGATAAAATTGTAAACATTAAGATATATAACTGGAATAGTTAGACCAGAAATGGGAGACATTTTTCAATGTTGCAGGTCACGGGTCCTGGTTGCCCCCTCACTTCAGCAATCTTCATCAACATTTTCTCAAGAATAGTAGATTTATTCTTCATCTTTAACCTTTCCCCAACTGGTTTTCAGTCACTGCAGCTATGTCGTATCAGCTAACACTGACAGCAATATGTTCAGAAAACACATTTGATTTTAAATATTTGAAAGTGGTTTGGAAGCCATGTATATGATCAATATGTTAATGCCCATACTGATATGTATACTTTATAAATATTTGTAAATTTATCTAGCTATCATATTCACCTGTTTACTTTGTTTTAGCTTTCTGTAAAGTGTATATTCAGTAAAGTTAGACTTTCTACCCTTAATTGATTCACTTCATATAACAATCTAATTTGTAAACAGAGCTGTTGTTTATCAGCATATTTTCATTGGTCTCTCATCACTTTAATAAATTACCATGTATTTCTCCATTTAGCTTTAAATGACTAGAATTAGATCAGCTGTGTTTTATTGCTGTGTGAAGTGAGACAGGCTACAGTTTCACTGAAATCTACTTTGACAACTGGTCTTGTTCATAGGGCTTTAATATAAAAAATATTGGTTTCACAAAACAAACTATGAGAACCATCTTTGGTGAGAGTAAAGCAGAACAAAACAACTGCCCAAATTAAGATCCTATATTACACATATACACTACATTACATATTGATAAAAATATATACCTATTTATTAGGAAATCTGTAGATTTTATTTAAAGTTGCTGTATTGAATTTCCAAAACAAGTTAGCTTAAAAATGTTTTTGTTTTTTCATGCATCTTACCAACATTTTATAGGGAAAGTTCGTCTTTTTCAACCTGGACCTCCTTTTTAGCAAATATTACGTCCATTAACTCACCCCAGACAAGTTGGGAGCTACTCGGAGCCATTCGGCAGACGCTTTCATCCAGTCGTGATCAGCAGTCATCCATATAATGGGAGTAAATTGGGGTAGGAGTTTGCCGCCTGTAATAAGGCATTATCAGCCCCAAAACTCTATCATTTAACCAATGTTTTTGTTACCAACTGGGTTCAAAAGAAAAAAAGAATATGTGTATAAATTTGAATAAGAAGGGATGTTCATGTATATAAGTTTGTATGATCAGAGGTCCGCTAGACATTTTTTGTCTGCAGTTTTGACCAACAGGGTGAAAAAAATCTGGTCACAATTTCTTTCTATCTGTCATATTTTAATGCAATTAGTGGGGTTGCCTACCTCCAGCAATCGTCTGACGAGTTAATACATATTCAGCCAACCACGCAGGGAACTAGTGAGATAACAGTTTGAAATTCTTAAAAAACACAAAAATGTTTACCTGGGATAGTTGCGATAAGGTCTTTATCTTCACTGGAGAAATAAAATTGTTGAACGCTGCCGTGTTATGCCTTGTCTGTGTCCATCCATCCATTCAATTTTACCATTAATCCTCTGTAGGGTTGCGGCGGGGAACTGGTGTCCCACTTGCTAATTCCCTGTTGAACTGCAAGTTGAAGCTGGGTTCCTTTGACCGTTTAAAGTATGAGATTTAGGAAGAGTGAAGGTTATCCGTTTTGAATAAATTAAAGTATTGAACCGTTAACTACTGTAACTTACTGTAATTTTGAAAAACTACAGTAATAAACTGTACATTTGGAACCACGTGACCTAACTATGCAGCTGATGCAATAAAAAAATACAGTTGCTTACTGTAAAAAATATAATTTACAGCTTCGTACTGATAAAGTACAATAAAAATAGAAAATCTACAGTAGCAAACTGTAAACAAAGTGCCACATGATTTAAAACTCCCATGATGCAATGGAAATTACAGTTATTAACTGTAAAAATGGTTTTACAGCTTTATGGTATGATATGTGTTAAATTACTGTTAAAATTACAGCAATGTCTAACAGTGTAGATATGGTCAAGACGTATTACTGCAGTTCAAACCGACCATCAGAATGGGGAAGAAAGGTGATTTAAGTGACTTTGGAGATGGCATGGTGGTTGGTGCCAGATGGGCTGGTCTGAGTATTTCAGAAACTTCTGATCTACTGGGATTGCCATGCACAACCATCTCTAGAGTTTACAGAGAATTGTCTGGAAAAGGGAAAATACCCAGTAAGCGGCAGTTCTGTGGGCGAAAATGCCTTGTTGATGCATGAGGTCAGAGGAGAATGGCCAGACTGGTTCGAGCTGATAGAAAGGCAACAGTAACTCAAATAACCACTCCTTACAACCAAGGTATGCAGAAGAGCATCTCTGAATTCACAACATGTCGAACCTTGAGGCAGATGAGCTACAGCAGCAGAAGACCACACTGGGTACCACTCCTGTCAGCTAGGAACAGGAAACAGGCTAAAATTTGCACAGGTTCATAAAAATTGGACAATAGAAGATTGGAAAAAAGCTGCCTGGTTTGATGAGTCTCGATTATTGCTGCGACACTTGGATGGTAGGGTCAGAATTTAGCGTCAACAATATGAAAGCATAGATCCATCCTGCCTTTTATCAACGGTTCAGGCTGGTGGTGGTGTAATGGTGTCGGGGTCATTTTTTTGGCACACTTTGGGCCCCTTAGTACCAATTGATCATTGTTGCAACACCACAGCCTACCTGAGTATTGTTGCTGACCATGTCCATCCCTTTATGACCACAGTGTACCCATCCTCTGATGGCTACTCCAAGCAGTATTATGCACCATGTCATAAAGCTCAAATCATCTCAGACTTTTCTTGAACATGACAAAGACTTCATGACAATGAGTACTCAATGACCTCCACAGTCACCAGATCTCAATTCAATAGATCCCTTTGTTAAACGGCTTGACATCAACCGAACAAGAATAGAAGAGTTTTTAATTACACGTTGATGACTCCGACAATTTGTGACATTATCTCTCTGACACGTGCGAAAACGAGCTATCTCAGGAAGCTAACATCGACGCTGCACAAGTGAGTCATTATGTCGAACAGAGATGCAAGAAAGGTCACAAAAGGAAGTTTGGTGATGGACATGGAGCCATAGGAGGGTTTCTTCGGACTGGGTTCTCCTCTTCCTGAGACTCCCAGCAAAAGTCCAAACCCGAAGACATTGTGTGGAGACGACAAGGAGAAGGACACGGTTTTTAACTCAGACATCCTCCAAGCCATATGTGAGTTAAAACGGAGTTTGTCCATCTTTGAACAGCAATTGAAACAAAACACGGTTGGCTTTAAAGAGGCAAAAGAGTTAATGAAAGGGATCAGCTTTCAAACTAAAGAAACGGAGGATAAAGTGACAAAGTGATCAAAGAGGGGGAAAAAAATAAATAGGTTAAAAGAAATTATATTATGTTTTAGAAACATACAGGGAGTGCAGAATTATTAGGCAAGTTGTATTTTTGAGGAATAATTTTATTATTGAACAACAACCATGTTCTCAATGAACCCAAAAAAACTAATTAATATCAAAGCTGAATGTTTTTGGAAGTTGTTTTTAGTTTTAGCCATTTTAGGGGGATATCTGTGTGTGCAGGTGACTATTACTGTGCATAATTATTAGGCAACTTAACAAAAAACAAATATATACCCATTTCAATTATTTATTTTTACCAGTGAAACCAATATAACATCTCCACATTCACAAATATACATTTCTGACATTCAAAAACAAAACAAAAACAAATCTGCGACCAATATAGCCACCTTTCTTTGCAAGGACACTCAAAAGCCTGCCATCCATGGATCCTGTCAGTGTTTTGATCTGTTCACCATCAACATTGCGTGCAGCAGCAACCACAGCCTCCCAGACACTGTTTAGAGAGGTGTACTGTTTTCCCTCCTTGTAAATCTCACATCTGATGATGGACCACAGGTTCTCAATGGGGTTCAGATCAGGTGAACAAGGAGGCCATGTCATTAGTTTTTCTTCTTTTATACCCTTTCTTGCCAGCCACGCTGTGGAGTACTTGGACGCGCGTGATGGAGCATTGTCCTGCATGAAAATCATGTTTTTCTTTAAGGATGCAGACTTCTTCCTGTACCACTGCTTGAAGAAGGTGTCTCCCAGAAACTGGCAGTAGGACTGGGAGTTGAGCTTGACTCCATCCTCAACCTGAAAAGGCCCCACAAGTTCATCTTTGATGTTACCAGCCCAAACCAGTACTCCACCTCCACCTTGCTGGTGTCTGAGTCGGACTGGAGCTCTCTGCCCTTTACCAATCCAGCCACGGGCCCATCCATCTGGCCCATCAAGACTCACTCTCATTTCATCAGTCCATAAAACCTTAGAAAAATCAGTCTTGAGATTTTTCTTGGCCCAGTCTTGATGTTTCCGCTTGTGTGTCTTGTTCAGTGGTGGTCGTCTTTGAGCCTTTCTTACCTTGGCCATGTCTCTGAGTATTGCACACCTTGTGCTTTTGGGCACTTCAGTGATGTTGCAGCTCTGAAATATGGCCAAACTGGTGGCAAGTGGCATCTTGGCAGCTGCACGCTGGACTTTTCTCAGTTCATGGGGCAGTTATTTTGCGCCTTGGTTTTTCCACATGCGTCTTGCGACCCTGTTGACTATTTTGAATGAAACGCTTGATTGTTCGATGATCACGCTTCAGAAGCTTTGCAATTTTAAGATTGTTGCATCCCTCTGCAAGATATCTCACTATTTTTGACTTTTCTGAGCCTGTCAAGTCCTTCTTTTGACCCATTTTGCCAAAGGAAAGGAAGTTGCCTAATAATTATGCACACCTGATATAGGGTGTTGATGTCATTAGACCACACCCCTTCTCATTACAGAGATGCACATCACCTAATATGCTTAATTGGTAGTAGGCTTTCGAGCCTATACAGCTTGGAGTAACACAACATGCATGAAGAGGATGATGTGGACAAAATACTCTTTTCCCTTTTAATTCTACCGTCCCTGTACACCGTAACATTAATAGCTCTTTTTATAAGAAATTACACAGATCTTAAAATAGATTTTGAGAAACTGAGCATCCTTTTTTTAACAGTAAAAGCATACCAGAAACACAGGAAGTGAAATCGTACATCGTAATCTAGACTGGATTAGTGACATCACTGCTGGAGAAATCAGGAAGCCAAAGGGCGCAGCAGAAGTGAGAGAGTGCACATGAGAGAAGCTAGTGTAGGAAGAAAAAAGTAGAGAGAAGATTTTGTGAAAGTAAGAACAGATTTTGGAAATGTGAGGGAAAAAAAAGTGATTGTATAAGTCCTGTTACAAAATTCCTGTTTTACTCCCCAAAGTATCATTTTACCCTCTCATCAACCTGTTTCATGCTCATTTTATTATGAAATATGCTCATTTTGTTATGAATTGCTACGACATATAAGAGAAAGTAAACTCACACTATACATCTGTCTGAAGAATGGATTTAATGGAGAAGTCAGCAGTGAATCAAGAATAATGTAAGATAATGTTTTTTGTACAAGCATCGAGACGGTTTAGCTTACAAAAGAGGAGTTAAAATTACAGAGAAAAGCGATAAATGCTCATTTAATGTCTTTTGTGTGTATTGCCCTTTCAAACTAAGAAAGCCCCCCGCAATAATGACTATAAAACCTGAACTAAAGTATTCACATATCAGACCACGCTTGTGGTGAAATACTAGGGCACATTCAATCAAATCAGAGCTAGGTTTGTAAAAATAGAGGAATTGTCACGAACCTGTCTTGTGGCATCTGTGGTCCCCACTTATTTAAAGATAATATAGGCTTACTGAGCTGATATTAATTCTCTGTTTAGCAGTTATTTTGGTTTTGATGGTGATAATAATCATCATTATAATCATGTTGGGGTTTCTGATTTAAGTTGCTCCGTGATTTGTTGTTCTTGAATGGCTGTAAGGCGGAAAATTCTGAACTGCAAGTGGATTCCTCATTGCTTCTTTGTTTGTTCAAAACTTGTTAAACTACCCAAATTAATTATATATATATGTGTGTGTGTGAGTGTGCTGGAAATCGCAGCGCAAAATGAAAAATATGACTCATCTCTCATTCTTGCTGTGTAAAAGAGGCATTAGATCAGAAGCCTGATAGTTAGTGTCTCTGCTCCCATAAACTCCTCCCATCCTCTATGATAGGCTTCAAACCTCTGCATGAACATGAATAATAATTTGTGACAAACATGAAACTGAAAGTCTCTGGTACCTCGTGACTTACAAGAAATTCACTGAGTCGTGCCATTTACCGGCTGATAGATTAACAGATTATATAACTGGACTAAGAGAAAACATGAATTATTGGCCTGTAAAACCTTAGATTGCATGCTTTAAGCCATTGTTTGCAAAAATTTAGAGGTACATCTTTCAAAATGTCAGGTGTGAAACTGTTTTAGTTGGTTTTTATACTTTGCTTTAAACATGATACACAAGACTTATAGATTCAAGAAAGATACAAGTGTGACTTCAAAAGCCACTTTTTGCACCTTACAATTGATATTGTTGGAAATTACAGTAAAGCCTTTCTCAAAATAAATTCAGTTCAGTTTATTTATATAGTGTTTTGACAACAGATATCATCTCAAGGCACTTTACAGAAAAAATTATTTCAATACAATTATACAAATATTTCAGTCTGTTTAACAGTTTTATATTTATGGAACCCTAGTAGAAAGCATTAAGTCACTCGGTACATTTACATTCACATTGTCAAAATAACCTGAGATCACCTCATTATCCCATACTGGAAATTTTACTTAACAAGGAAAGAGGAGTAAGATTTTAAGAAGTAAGGGCTGCATATTTGTTTTTATCTAGATATATTAGAGCATGGCTAAGTCATAAAACTAGTTTAGAAACAGTTGTTCTATCAATAAGTTCCATATTTTAAGGTTAAATTGTAGATAACCCCCTGACTAGCCTTTACAAATTCAAACTTCAAATTGATCATAGAAAGAAACATCTAAAATTAACAGCATGATAAGAGTTCAATACCATCAATGAGATTATACTTATACATTTTGCCTTATGCAGACACTTCTTTAAATGTTTCTTTCTTTATCTAATCATAAGAAGTTATAGTCACAAGAGAATTGCAATGATTTAAAGTTGGTCTAAATTGTTTAGGCTATAAAACTGAAATGAGAAAGATTGTAATAAGGATTTTAATTTTGGTTTAAATCAATTAAATTTTTTAGTTCAATTAGTATTTTTATATATTTTAAACAGTGTTGGGAGTAATGCATTACAAAAGTAATTAGTTACAGAAATATATTACTTTTTTCAGTAACTGAGTAATGTAATGCATTACTTACAAAATATACAGCAATATATTACTAGTTACAATTTCAGTAACTCAAGTTACAAATGCATTTAAAAAAAAAATCTGGCCAACTAATGAAACAGACCAAATCAAGTTGGAAACGGTAGAACAAGATCCACTTCCTGTTGCTCAAAACTAAAACATCAGAGAATCAGGACGGCTGAGGAAAAGATCCGACTGTACATTTAAACATTATTCAAACTGTTTTCCTAACCATCTGCTGTAAGACTTCAGACATCTAATCTTTGTCAACCATCTTTGTGATTAGTACTTTCAGCACCTTCTTTTGATTAGATTTAACAAACATTACCATGATATAGAAGGCATGCAAAGAAACTAGAGACATAATTTGAATAAAATCGTGTTTAAAATGCAGTATTTGCGGTGTGACACTTGTGTAAAATGTACATTGATTTTACAGTGGTTAGAAGTCGTGTTAGATATTTAAGATGTTTTGCCAAAAGTATCTTAAAGTAGTGTAACTCAGTTACATTTTTAAGACAGTAATATGTAATGCAAACATATTACATTTTTGACATTGTAACTAGTAATTTTAAATATATTACAAATTCTTTGTAACTTGCCCAACACTTATTTTAAAAGAGGCATTCTTAACAGAGAAATTTGTAATAATAATTGCAACAGAATGAAATGTCCGAGGCTGAGAGAAAAGAAAGAAGTGCTAAGGTGCAAGACTGAGTGTAGCTTGGAAAAAGCAGAAGTGGGGGACAAGCAGGTTTGCAGTCTATGCAACAGCCTAACAGTTAAAATGTATTTTTCAATGAAGAGACCTAATGAATGTGAACAATTATAGTTATAACCATAAAACAATGTGATGTTTGATGTGAGCTTTTGTGTTTTAGATGATGATTCTTTTGAAAATGTTTAAGATAAAATACACACCTAAGTTAGGGAAAGAAAAATGTGAAACTGTGTCAAGAAGTTGACCGACACAGAGGGATATGGGGCAATGGAAAGGAAGGTGAAAACAGGATGATAAATTTTAACCTTAAGCATAAAGAAGAAGTTAATCCTATGTTAGGAAACATGTGCGTAGCAACAGGAGGACAATAGTGAGATCTTGCCGGGAGTTGCAGACCAGTTACTTCCTCGGTTCGACTAAGCTGTATACATGCATTTTAAAAGTCAGATTTCATTCGGACTAAGGTAATAATTCAACTTTCTCTTGCTGCATGTAAACGTACTGATTGACTGGAAGTTGTGCTCTGTTGATGCAAAATCCAACCACAACAATCCTCTCAGCAATTCCTCATATTGAGCAAGCATGTAGTGACAGTGGGGATGAAAAACTCCCATTTAATGTGAAGAAACCTCCAGCAGAACCTGGCTCAATACCACGACAGTCTGGGGGCTCGAGAACACAGACCAGATAACAAAAAAGAAATGATGAAAGAGTACATTCTATATTAACGAAAGTAAAAAGTTGATAACAGGACCTGGACACTGGGAGCATCATCTTAGTCGATTCAACAGGGGACTGTAGCTAAGCAGAATACCAGATAAGGTGTAGCTCCTATAGAAAGAAAAACACTGAAAAAAAGCAGTTAACAGTTGAAATAACGGCAAGTAATGCATCTGGAGTAATAGAATTAAAAAGTAGAAGAGTAAAGAAAAGATGTGAGTCTGTCCTCTAACGGTCTAAGGCTATAGCAGCGTAACTACAGCAATAGCTTAGGATAATCATGCCTGTTAGATTGAGACATGACACAGATAGGGGACCAACTGTCTGAACTGCATTCCCCTTCAACCGGAGTAGGCTGTCAGCTACTACACACTCCACTACTAATCCAATGGCTAAAATCAGTCTGTTTTTAACTATAACCATTATCAAAAAGGAAGGTTTTAAATATAGTCTTAAAAATAGACAGGGTGTCTTAAAAATAGACAGGGTGTCTGCATTACTGGGAGCTGGTTTCACACATAGACTGTAAAAAAGAATAGACAGCGCCTCCTCACTCCTCCCCGTTTACCAGAATGACACACTTTCATGGGGGAATTCATGGCGGATTCACAGACTCCTCCTCCCCAGCTTTGAAGAAGGATGTTCCTAAAAAGGACATAGGGGCGGGATCTTCACTGTAGACTCTGTCCTCGCGGGGCGTGTATGGGCGTGTAGTTCGGTCGTAGTCACGCCCATTCTGCTCCTGCGTCGTTAGCTCTGATGCTAAACTTGGCTCGGCCCCCTCATTAATTATGCACGATTTAGAAAAATTGTCTTACGAAAACCAGCCTGGTGCCCAGGCTTTTTATGAGCCCAGCGTTATCTCAGGAAGAATATGTAGCCATAGAAAGTTTTAAAAAAATGGGCACCAGGCATTAAAGTTGTTTTTAACGTGTCTAAAGTCCAATGCTTTTCAATGGGGGCCTAGCGGCCAAATGGAGGTACTAAAGCAAGGGAGGAGCAATGGCGGCCTCCATGGCATGCGGTCAAAAAGCAGAGCAGCCAGCGGCCATTGGTTTCACAGGAGAGGAGCTTCATAACTAAAAGATCTGCCTCCCATTCTGAAGTGCTCTCTTAGGGTTTGTTTACATGGAAGAATTTTAAAATTGTCGGAAGAGCTTCAGGGGTAATGAGTTCCTTCCTCAAGTGGAGGAGTTCAAGTCAGGGTTATTGTTGTTCACAAAAACGAACGAAATAACCAAAACTAGAAGTAAAAAAAACAACATATTTGTTAAGTGACATGAGGAAAAAATGAAAATTTGAAAAAAAACGACAATGAACTGAAACTGTTTTGAGTGTCCACTGAACTAACTAAAACTAACCGAATTCATTGAGAAAATTTGCTCAGTTTTCATTTCATAAAGTGTCTCATATAGTAGAGAAGAATTATTTCTATGTTGCTCCCTGACTATTGTGCACTGTCACCAGAAACAGATGCAATCATTGGTTTATTGCTCAAAGGATCCCCATTAGCTCTCACCAAACTGGGACAAGCTAGTCTTCTTGGGGTCCATCATCTGTGTTATGCCTTTGGTTACACAAATCACTTTGATAAGAACAACAGAACGGGAAAGTTGAAATCCCATCGACTCGCTCCCTTTCTAGGGAAATAAAAGATGTCTTTTGGATTACAAGCTTTCAGAAGCAGCGATTGAAACGGGGATTAAACCGTCTGATGCCAAGTCACAACAGGTGAGCTATGGCTAACAAAAAAGCTAACATTGCTAAATAACACTGCAGCTGCAAACTGCAAATAAAAGCAATGGGAGCCAGAGCTGTGTGGCTGCTGAGAAGCTTAGTCATCCAGGGAGAGGCTCAGAGTACAGCTGCTGCTTCTCCCCATTGAGAGGAGCCAGTTGAGGTGGCTCTGGCATGTGGTCAGGATGCCTCCTGGTCGCTCACGTGATTAATTCTTTTAAATACAATTCACACTGACCTGTTTCTCTTATAATTCAGCCCTCAACATATCCGTTCTATTTCCTAACCAGCCATACTGCATCTGGATAGTGAGGAATTGTGCAGCAGGACGAGTATGTGTGCATAAATGACAAGTGAGTATATTCATATTAATGACGTACTGGCTTTGAGTTGATATGACTTAGTTCATAAGTTGTCAGTGAGAATTTTCCTGTCAGCTCGGCCTTAGACCCCCCCGCCCCAGTCCCCCCTTCGTGCACGGTGCAGAGTATAAATGCGGTGTGTTTACGTGGCTTTATTCATGTTGGTTCACTGTATAGTATTAGTACATTTGGTGGTGAGCTACTGATGGATGAAAATGCAAAATTATTCAGTTAAAATAAAGTATTCAGACTTAATGCTAAATCATTAGCGGAAGTAGCTCGCCATGCTCTTCACAATAAGAGCATTCATTTCCTGATGTTAACATTTATAGTTTTATCTACAGCGTGTTTACTTATGGGAAAATGGGAAATTATGACATTTGATTACTAAGTCTATATTAGATTTGATTTTTGTGATATTTAACACACACACACTGTTGATGTCCAAATGTTATGTTTATTCATATATTTTGGTTAGTTCTACTGTGATGGACTGGCGACCTGTCCAGGGTGTACCCTGCCTCACACCCGTTGACAGCTGGAGATAGGCACCAGCAACCCCTTGAGGAATAAGTGGTTCAGAAAATGGATGGATTAGTAGTTACATTTTGGTGCTGAGCAGCACAGGCAGGCCTTTTCAGACATGCACACCCTAAAAAAAGAAGTGCCTTCATACCGTGCATCCTTTGCAGGTTTGGAGGATTGGCTTGTGCCTCTCCAGCATTCATTGCACAGGGAACACCCTTGAAAAGTCACCAGTCCACCAGTGCCTATGAAAACATTTATATGCATAGTTTCTACAATCATAAGTGTCGATTTCCATGGAATTATATGGTTTCACTCTTGGTTTCCTCATACTGAATGAATGTAATGCATCTGCAGAGTATTTTTTATTTTTTTGCAAATGGAAGACAGTAGGAGGAGTTTGTTCAGGCAACGCACAATAACATCAAATATGCTTAGTAGCTATCTGACTAAACAGAAGCAGGTACGCATACTGCAGTGATCCCAGAATATGTGCAGTCAGTAAAGAGAAATAAGGTAAGTGGAGCTTTTCACAGTTTCGCAATAGCATTAATCATATTCTGACTTATTTGTAAATAAAATATTATTTGTGCTAAGATTTGACTAAATGGTCTAAAAGTTTCAAAACAGTGTGGTAGTGCAGGTTTTCAAATGTCCTTTCCCCTATATTGTACCGCTTTTTGCTTCCACATGGTTAAACTGATAAGAAAAAAATATATTTTTTGAGACAATCCCATGCATTTAATAAAATTATGAATTATAGTGTGCAAAGAACTAAATGTAACTTTAGTCTTCACTAAACCCAGGTATATGGAATGACATGGCACACTTCCTTATTGCATACTGAATAAACCACAAAGAAGGAAAACCTGTATTACTTTTAAACTGTCACATACAAAAATTTAAAATATAAAAAATGTTGGCTCTTTTTTCAATTATTAAATAATACTTTATGAAGAATATAAAAATTATTTTTTGTAACAGGGATCAGTTGTAAAAATCTTTAAATTTGCATAGTTGTGGGACAGAAGCAGATAAAATAAAGAATTACTTAACAGCAATAAAAGAAATAAAGATACAAAACAAAACTTCTAAACACGTCTAAACTTCCTAACTTCTATAAATTGAAGACCATTAATTGGAAAGTGAGGATGTTTTTCCTAGTCCTCAGTTTCATACGCTACTGAGATCTAGTGTTTGGTTTTAGAGGTGTGGTTTGAATTAAGTTTCAGTTAAGGTTAGGGTTAGAATTAGATCGGTATTGGTTAGGAAAAGAAGTGTCTGGGTTGGGAAAATTGCAATCACTAAATTGAATAAAACTCAATGAAAGACCTCACTATTACTAGCAAGACAAGAATGTGTGTGAGTGTGTGATATAGGTCAACCTTTTGGTCCTTTTAAGGTTCTTACCTTCATCTGGTGTGCATATACATCAATATAAATTCCCTTAGTTCATTTTAAATGTTTCACAGGATGGAAGACTAGAATTAGGAAGAGGTCAGACATGAAAAGGACTAAAACCAATTGGTCAATTCGTTGAAGGAGGGTCAGAGAACACTGATGAGGCGGCTACTTTCGCAGAGTCCAGTAAGCCAATCAACCAGTTTAAAAATTCTTTATAAATCAGGGCCCTCATTTATCAACTCTACTTACACAAAGCTCTGCATGTATTTTTTGGTTAGGAACAATTTTACATATTGTGTGGTATTTACCATTTCGTATTTGTATGTAGAAATGTTCCTAAATATAAGAACAGTTTTGATCATGTGTACGCACGGCATCTAGTGTTAGAACAGAGGAACTGCAACACTGCACTTCTTTGAAAAAATATTTATTACAATAGTTTATCACTTCCAAGAAGGAGCTTGGGCATCTGTCTTTTAGCAAAATAACTCAAGAAACTATGAATGGATATGAATTAAACTTTCAGAAAATGTTAGAAATTAGACAAGAAATAACTTCTTAAAGGTACATTTTGAATTTTTTTTCTCCATATATTCAGCTAGATAATACACGACTCCATGTCTTTCACAGTCATGAATGATCATGATGCTCAGACATTGGTGAAGAGGAATGGAAATATACAAGGGGAGCCTGAAAACATGTCTGCCAATACAGGTAAGATTTCTGGGACGCTCATAGGAGTGATTATACAGTGGGGTAAAATACTCAGCTGTGCATGCGCGGGTTCACTCCGAGTACTCTGGCCTTCTTCCACAGTCCAAAAGCATGACTGTTAGGTTAATGGTCTCTTTAATTTGTCCTTAGGTGTGTGTGTGCACAGTTGTTTGTCCTGTCTGTCTCTATTTTGCCCTGCGATGGACTGGTGACCTGTCCAGGGTGTACCCTGCCTTTCGTCCATTGTCAGCTGGAGATAGGCACCCTCGCGACCTCTTGAGGATAAGCGGTTTAGGATATATATATATATGAATGAAAAATATGGCTCCCCAGAACCTTTGGTGTAATTCGAACTCTGTCTTGGACCCTCGGTTGCCCTTTATTTCAACAAACTTTGTTCAACATACTGCACTATGTTTACCAGTGTCCAAAGTAAATAACATTTATTCTCTCTCTTTAACCTTTAACCACCTGATTTTTTTGACTGTAGATGTAATATATTAACTAACACTATAAAAGTAATATGCATTGAAAACATGTTTGATTTTAAATGTTTGAAAGTAGTGTGGTATCAGGTCATATGCTTATTTTCATAATAATATGAACTTTATAGGTGCATTTTTTATAAAGGTGTACTTTGCATGTACACTTGCGTTACTGAAAGGAAGTTTCAGGTAAACTCTGAGCATAATGTCCACATTTGGGAAGAAGTCTAGTAGGTTATTTTCCCTAATTAACAGTAAAACCAGTGGAGCAGACCAGACGTAATGCCTTTACCACAAATAAAATCTTGAACTGGACAGTCTCCTCCACAAAGTCCATCTCGATGTCAGCTGAGTATTTCATTTGGAGACAAGATGCTTTGTTTCTTAGCTTTGGGACAATAACATCAGAATAAGGGTTCAGGATGCCAAAGGTTTTGTTGACACAATCATATGCAGCATACCTGTGATTCAATACAGAAATTAGTCTATCAACAACGGCACAAAAATCCCAGTGGAGAATTATTATTATAAGCATTATCACAGCTTTGCTGTCAGTAGTTTGCAATATTAATTTAATCTATTCAAAAACATGACTTTCATTTGGTGGAATCCTCAGAAAGCATTTCTGGGGGTGTCCTTCAGTTGACACATATCTTAGAACAAATGTAAGACGATCAACATGTGCCACATTTGGCCATTTTTACCACGCTTCAACTCACGTCGTACTCAGTAATTAACACTAACTCAACCAACCTGGCTTTCCAGGTATTTCGCACGTCACTAGTGTTGTACTTTACTTTTTTGGGGCTACATATGTTTTAAAATATTTCTGGTAGGCATTCAGAGGTAGAGGTCTGTTTTATAACATTCAGAGGTAAAAGACACACTGTTTATCAGTATTTTAATTGGGCCTTGGATAATGGGGAGTATGTGTGACCTTTGAGGACCTCTGAGACAAAGAGTTTTATTGCAGGCTGTAAAAACAGGATGTCTGTAGAGTGGGAACCAAGGCCATAAAACCAGGATGTTTATAGATAAGGATGGAGGCCATAAAGCTGGGAGTTTTGCTTAGGAAGGATCATAAAACCATAAAACTCAGAATGAACTTTTGACTTGGATCCAGGAGAAGGACACGTCCCTCTTCTGGACGGACCAGTCATTGTCAAGACACTTTTGAAAAACGTTCTGATTGGAGCAGATTAATCCTGGGAGGTTTTGGACGTTTATAAAAGTTATGACACGAAAACCATTCTTGGTCAGATCTCATTGTCTGGCCCAGAGAAAATAGGGCATGTTTCTCTGTAAACTGCAATTTGTTAATCTGTTTAAAAATAAAACTAAGAACTGGAAATTGGTTCCTTGTCTCTGTTTTGAACATGCACTGAATTATTTTTTGATAAAAATTAAATTCTACACTAGTCAATCAGCGATCTATATAAGCCAGGCTCGCCTCATGTTCAACGTCTGTCATGTATGTTTCACACACATTCCATACCCCCATCTAAGAGCTTTTCACTCTTGCTCGAAACATCGCCGCAGCATTCTTATGCCGCTGCTTCCAACCGCTCTGCTCGGGCTCCTCCTTTGTCTCCTTCCTGCAAAATATTGATTTGAGGTGAAGGATTTTATTCTATATTCAATTTAAACCTTAACTCTATAAATTCCATGCGTGTTCATTTTTATCAGAGAGGAGACGAGAGTAATTTAATTTTCTTTAGATTTTAATACAAGAAGTCAAATACTGGTTCACAGGGTTGCTTAAAACAAATCAAATATTTAGTTTACAGAGTGGTATAAATTATTCACACTCTTGGTCACCCTACCTAAGAGGAATGACAACGTATATAATAGAACCAGTTACTTCCTCTATATGGCAGTTTAACTTTTTTCTTAAATTTTTGTAACATGTATAATACTCCAATTTCCATTAAACAATAAAACTAAAAATACAAAATCATTTCATAAACAAGCGTCAAAAGATAAAAATTCTCTAAATTCTCTTTGTTTTAAAATTAAAACAAAACAACAAAAATCAGCATTTTACAGTCAATCCCAATTATCCTCTCAGGCTTCTTTTTGTTGATCCAATGATAAACACCAAATTGAATTGAAGCTTCTAGAAATGTCAAATAAATGACCACCGAATCATTTTTGCTTTACCTCAGTTTCTCAATCAACATTCCCCAAATGTATCATTAATAAATAGCCTGCAGTTTTCAATTCCAGTCAGGATCCACTTTAAAGTAAATATACATACAAGTTGAGAGAAATAAAAATCAACTGTCAGCAACAAAGTCTTCAGTAATGAAATGGTACATTATTCCATTGTTCTATTCTATTATCATGACTGTTCTAGAACCTTTTTCTCTAAATTCAAGAGGCAAAAATTCCCTCTCAGCATCAGGTAGACTAGCTAACAGATCATGCATAACATCTGACAGATTAATTTTCAAATTTAAAACCTAAACCCAATTCCTATTTTCCGCCAATACAGAAATCTTCAACAGATTTTGACAACTTGCATTTATCTCTACACTTGAAAACAAAACAAAAAGTTATTTCAATTTACATGCTTCAGTTGCATAGATTGTTTCCACACAATCAGAATAAATTAATTAGAACTTACTTATTTCTTATAAATTAAACGAAAATTTAGAATTAAGCTGATATTTATTGGTTGTTCTTCAACAAATTTAGCACATAATATTGTAATTTTTCTTTTAGTCATTAGAACACTTTCAAATTCAGCAATAACTTGCTTCTCGTCATTGCTCTTACATGTTTATGTGTAAAGTAAATAAAATCAGATGCTTTTAAAGATGACTCTTTGTCTTATAAAACAAAGTTTTGACAACTCAGAATAGTTTAACCACATTCATAATATCTCCTTGCTGTTTATATATTATCACTATGATAATTATTGTTTTTAATATTACTCAACTATGTATTTAGTCAAGTAACCAGTAACGAGTAATTGCAATAATAAAGCCTTTTTATTTTAATATTTGTATAAAGAAGAGGCAATTTTTCCCAAACAGAATTTCTAAAGTCTACAGGGCTAGAAGAAATAGCCAAAATGAAAATAATTTCAGTAGTTAGTAATTACTTAAATTGTACTTATTTAAATCATGGAAATAAGAAAAACGTGTATAAATTGTAATGCACTTACTACGTTTATTCCTGTAAATTGAAAAACATGCCAATTCCTAACCGTTCATACTAGACAAGGTTAAACAGTAAGCCATAAGGATCTAATCTTCAAAATGTGTCGGAATTCTCGACACACTACGTCACATCGCCTGCTTCAAAAACAATTTAATTACTCTTTATGTTTACTTTCTTTTCGATGTAATATGTTTAATTCAGTTTCTTCTACTTTATTTATTTATTTATTTATTATTTACTTTTAAATAATACTTTATACTCGAGTTTTAGTCACAAGACTCCTCAACAACCACAACACTGAGACCTCATCTCACACACACACACACCCACACACACACACGCACACGCACACAGACACACACAATTGTTCGCTATCTCTCATTTATATAAGACTCAGATAGATATTTATCCATTTATTTGTAAGCTTATCGCTTCAAGGACTCAAAACCTCAGATTTTATGAAATAATATTATCTAAAACTTCACTTACCGGTTTTGAGTCCTTGAAAAGATTCACCAGCTGACTCCACTCCGGGGGAGAACCCCACATCTGCACCGGGTCCCTAAGGCGGAGAACCTCCAATTTCCAGCAGCTCATGGTGCTCCTTCCCCGGAGTGCAGATCAGATGCCGAAAAAAAAGAAAAGAGAAATACATCAACAATCAATTCTTAATCAGACTCACATTCACTAACCTAGGTTTAATTTCACTTTATTCCATGACGTCTTTATTCCTAAATCACCATAAAAAGTCCTTGACCTTAGAGAGTCCCACACTCTCGCAGCTTCCCACAAGCTGTTACTGACCTGTGATCACAACCCAAACAAGTTTTTGTAGACCTCACCTACAGGAACACTTTAAACCTAGTCTCGATCCCTGATCGTATCGGCAGAACGCGTCCGCTCTTGCTTAGGGGCGACAAAACCCAGAGGCACAGGCAGTTTAATAAGTCTCACACTAATACCATAATATTCCAAAATTCACTTCACATTAAGTCCTATACTTCCAAAAAACTAAATATTTAACCTGCCCAAAAATAGAAAACATAATTCTTTCATGTAAACATTTATTTTTAGAGTAGTCAATTAGTAGAACTTTTTGTTCATTTTATTTTTTAAAGTCTACTTATCTGTATATCTGCAAAAATGAAATCCCGTCTCCAAACTCTGATCACGTCGGGGTCACCATCTGAAGGATTTTATTCTATATTCAATTTAAACCTTAACTCAATCAATTCCATGCGTGTTCATTTTTATCAGAGATGAGACGAGAGTAATTTAATTTTCTTTAGATTTTAATACAAGAAATCAAATACTGGTTCACAGGGTTGCTTAAAACAAATCAAATATTTAGTTTACAGAGTGGTATAAATTATTCACACTCTGGGTCACCCTACCTAAGAGGAATGATAACGTATATAATAGAAACATTAAGTTTTATATTTTAACACAAAGTTAGAGAAACTCCCCTATAGCTTTACATATGGGACACGAAACATGATTGGTTCATTCAAACTTTTGCCAAGACCAGCCTCCTTACAACCATGCATGCATAACTAATGACCTTCCTGTTATTCTGACTTTACAAACCAGCTCTGGCTGGGACTGTAGAGATCGCCGCTTATAAAAAGAATGCTGCTGCAACAGGTAGGCAATGTCCGTCATATAGACATCCGTACATATGTTGCATAAATTGGAACACGTACACGTTTTCTTCTTTGTGCAGGGGGAACAACATATAAAGGACACGACGTTTCACAAAACTGAGATATTTTTCTATGGTTTGGCCTGTCATCTACACGTAACCAGAGATTTTCGGCACCAAAAACAAATCTTTTCAAAAACTCCGGCAAAAGTGGAGATTTGGGTTTTCTCCGTTTTCAGTATATCTGCGTGTGGACGGTTGAAAATGGAGTTTTAAGAACCGTAACGTCACTAGCTGCAACAAAAAATGCTCCAACATCACTTGTGCGACCTGTCTTTACTCAAAAAATAAAATGCTTTTATGCCCTCAGAGCTGTGTTGGTATCATCCATTGTTAAAGCACGTTTTGTTTGTTTGCTTTTATAAGCTCAATCACTGCTGCGTACTGAAGATAGAGGAAAGAAAGTTGTTCTTAACGGAAAGGATTTGGGAGAACTACTACCCCGTACTGCTTTGCCACGTCAATGAATGTGCTGAAAAACGCATTTCTCCGGTTACGTGTGAATGGAGATTTTTTTTTTCAACAAGCGGAGGAAAATCTTCGTTTTAAAAAAGCCCCGGCTACGTGTGGACATGGCCTTAGTCGCTATTGTTTGGTCAATTCAGAATCATCCAGAGTGTCCAACACATTGCGTCTGGCTGCAGCCATTTTGGGAGTCTTTGTGAATAGGTCTTAGGGAGCTAGGAGTCCTCTTGACTTCTTTTACGGACTCCAAGGCTTTGGAGCTACTTTTAGGCCTAAAAGTGTTTGTGAATTACTTTTATCTTAAGAAACTAGTCCTAAATTTAGGAGTGACACGCCCACATTTTTTAGGAGTTACTCCTAAATTCGCCAGTTACGACCTACTTTTAGCCCTAAGATTCTTTGTGAATACGGCCCCTGATGTATAGTTAAACATTTTATTTTTTTTAAAGGGACCATATCATGCTATTTTACAGCTTTCAACTTCTGGGAAAGACATATACATGATAAAATGTTAAAGTTGGTGTTATACAGTATTAACTTGTCTGAAACTGAACTTGTATCCTGCAGTTATTGTTGGACCACGAAGTAAATAGGCTTGTTTCTCTATCATCCCGCCTCCTGTCCCCTCCCCCACACAGCACCGCTCTGACTGTTAGAGAAAAACAGGCTTTCTCGACGCACAGTCCGAAAATGAATTTGAATTGCAAATTTGAAGTACCACAATGAAGCTGTGTTTTATTAAGGGATCAGACTTTGGTTTATTACTTTCTTTTTTTCGCAAAAACCGGAGGCAATTAAGCTTATTTCAGCTCCTAAATCAACCAGGTTTAGACAGAGCCCAAACCAACACAGCTGAGTCCAGTCAGCAGATCTTTCTTGCCCAGTATATAAAAAAGCCGTGGGTGTTTGTTTACTGAACATTCTGAGATTGTACAGATCAATTAATTAATCACGCAATGCTGTTATAAGATCACATAAGCAACTTGATAAATGGCTAAAACACATTAGAATTAGCTTGTAGCTACTTACTTCTCTGTCCGATCTTGTAGGTATATTTGTTGTTGGAAATAATCCAGCTGGTTTTCTTTAGGAATGTAGAATAAAGTCCTGTAATCCACGGGGCCAAACAGGCGTTTTTATACAGACTGTCTAGAAAGTCAAATTCCAAGAAAAAAAAGTGTTTCCAGCTGCTTAAACCAGAGCCATGAGCTATGAGCTTTGAGAAGGGGGAGGGGGGGGGGGGGGGGGTTTGCAGCTCTACCAGAGGTAAGCTGCTGTCCCTACAGGGGTGGTGCAGACACCGCTAGCAATTCTTTGTTTTTACTTAGTGACGTAAAATATTTCACAATGTGTCCACTCAAACGTTTTCCAGGAGAAGGCGTTGCAGCTGCTCATAGAGCAGGATTAAGGAGGATTACTCAGACATGCGTGAATTAAGCCAAAAACCAATCTGGTGGTTTTTTTTATGAGAAATTTGAACTACTAGATGGTTGAAAAATCCCAAAATTTGATTTTGCATATTATAGGACCTTTAAAAAAAACATAAATTTTTTTTCCATTGTAGGGGAATATCCATCAAGCTACTTTTTATCGCAACCTGCTAAACTATTTATTTAAGACCACGTGTAAAAGAGCATTACAAGAAAAGAGCTGTGCATTTTTTGATGATCTTCACATGAGCTATTTTTAACATTTATGTCTCTCTTAAATTTCCCCATAGTGCTTGGTAGGGGTTAAAAATGTATTTTGTCTGAGTTGAATTGCCGTAATGTGAACTTATTGGCAAGCACATCCCCCCAAGAAGATCTGGCTACTCAAGCACATCTTGTACCTACAACCAGTCCGTCTCAGTCTTGGATAGGTGTACGTTGTTGTCTCTGGTGTCTTTGAACAGCTCTCTGGTCTTGGCCGTGGGGAAGTTTTGAATCTGACAGTTCGAAGATGTGGACAGGTGTCTGTCATGCAGATAAGTTCAAACAGGATCCATTAATACAGGTAACAAAATAAGGATAGAAGTTTTTCTTAAAGAAGTAAAAGGTTTGTGAGGGCCATAATTCTCGCTTGTTGGTAGATACTAAATACTTATTATCTGCTCTAATATACAAATAAATTTGTTAAAAGTCATACAATGTGATTCACTGGATTTATATTTTTTATATTCTCTCTCTCACAGTTGAAGTGTACCTATGATAAAAATTAGAGAGCTCTCAAATTTTTTTTAAATGGGACAACTTGAACAATTGGTGGCTGTGAAATAACCTTTTGCACCTGTCGGACTTCTCCGCTTATTCTGCTAACCAGCGGTTCCGGGTCTTACATTTTAGTCGGAGTGCTTCAGTCTATTTTGCCTACTCTCCTCCGAATTGTGTTAAAGTAACAAAGTACTTCAGATTTCCTTCGCTAACCCTCCTTGGAATTACACTTTAACGTTCCTGTAGGGATCAGTCACAGAGTACTTCAGCTTCCCATTGTTTACTCTCCTCTGATTTACACCTTATCGTCCCTCAGGGATTAGATTCGTGCCACTAGAACTTCCACTAATATAAAAATAATTGATCATCTCTCTTATAGTTATGAAGTCAAGGAACGATAACTCCTACTGGCAACGCTAACCAGAGCGAGGCCTCAGTCTACTTAATGATTGAACATCCTAATTTAATCAGCACAAGTGATGCAACAACACCATATCCTATTGTCACATAAGTATGCTTGTACATCAGTACATAATTAAACCAAGGCAAGGATTTTTCTATTTTCACCTATTTAATCGGAGGATTCAACACCCCACTGTATAAATATCACTGTTGTGTGTTTCTTTAAACTGCAGTTTAATTTCATTTAACTGTTCCTATGTTCTGTTTTTCAGAGACCTCGGAAATCACACTTGTGTTAATTGGAAACAAAAATTCCATTGAGATTGGATCAAAAAATATCTTACTTGACCATGACCAGGAAATTAATGCAAAAGCATTTTCGTCCAGGCTGTATGACCTCTTAGGTCGTCAGATCTTTTTAATCAACATGCTTGGGTTTCCAAGTATTGGCAAAATTCCAGTGATTACAGAAGATCATGCCTTTATCCTCCTAATATCAAATAGCCTGCATTACAGCCAATACACTTCTGGAATGCAGTGGCTAGAAAACACATTTGGAAAGGAACACAGCTCTTATGTAATGACAGTTGTGACTCATGACTCAGAAGAAATTTGTGAAAGTGCACTTCAGGACCTGAAAGCAAAGAGCAATTTTTCTGAAAAAAGATATCATTCATGTACAAGAAGTATGATGGACGGCAATGAGATAGCAGCTCTTTTGAAAAAAATAGATGACATGGTCTCTGAAAATAGATGGATGGCTGAAGAAAAAGGTGCCCATCAATATGAAACATTAAGGACGGGTAAGACTCTTAATTGTGCAAATATTACCGGTCAACCTGGGATGGCTGAAGGTAATTTGTTGTCCTCTCAATGTGTGATATTGTGGCACAGAAACATGAGACCCACACGTTGAGCTTCTTTCAGCATTCAACACAAAGATTTATTTTTCTTGTGAACATACCCAAGAACACTAATTGTCCCATATGATACTTTGTATTTAATACTTCAGATAACTGAAAATAACTCCAATAGAAAAAAATGAAATTCAGTCACATTCATGAAATTGGTTATATTTTCCCTTTAAACAGGACAGAAAGTCTTTAAGTATACAAAATGTAATTGTGAATTTGATACACAAAATCTTCTCATAAGGCTGTTTTTCTATAAATCATATTAAATAGCATTTGAGAATATACAAAACTTAAATTCCTTCTGTCTTTAAGTATTTTTTAGATTAAATAATAAACAAAATATGAATTTGTCTTTTCCTCTTTTTTTTACAGTTTCTTATTATTGTATTCTACACATGGAATGTCATTTTATATTTAAGCAGTTTAACCCGTAACGGTTTTCATTGTTTTAACAAAATATAGGGTCTCTTTACACAACTAACTCTACTCCCTAGCTGCGAAAAAAATGAAAACTAGAGCAAGGCAAGGAAGTGCAACTTTTTGTGTAGCCAACTTTCAACAGCAGGATAATTCAAGGTGCTTCACATGATTTGATGATAAAGAAACAAACAAAACATATGATAAAAATTAAAAGCATAGAATACAACAATAGACAGAGGAAAAATAGCAGTTAAGCATGAAACACAACATATGATAAACAATAAAGCATGAAAAACAGCAATAAAGCATGATGACATAAGATACATATAACATTAATCGCTTACTCAAAGGCAATTCTAAACAGATGAGTTTTTAGTTTTGATGTAAAGCAGTTCAGTGTTTTAGTCATCCAGACAACTGGATGACTCCAGACAAGTGCTGATAAGTCCAGCATAGAAACTGAAAGCTGCTTTTCCATGTTTGGTTCAGAGTCTAGGGGTGATTATTAGACTACGTAGAGTTAGAGGACCTGAGTGGTCTGGGTTTGGTGGTATAGTGACAGCAGGTCAACATATTTTGATGCTAATCCATTCAATGATTTAGAAACTAACAAGAGTATTTTGAATTCTATTCTCTGAATTACAGGGAGTCCGTGTAACCCCTCCTTTCCACTGGACACGCAAGCCATTAAAGTCTATGGGACCATTTCAACCGAGAACAAAGCAGAGTTAATCGGCTGTGTCCCAAATTTATGCCGCAGTTCTATTTTCTACATGCTATGCTTCTAAAACATGTCAAACTCAGCAGTTTACTTCGGACCAGACAGGAAATCAGGGGTTGGAGCGAAGTAAAATACCCGGAAGTTTAGAAATACAGGACACACGCATATTTCAGATTGCTTGACTATGAAAAAACATAAACAAAAAAAAACTTTAGTACCTGTGACACGAGGGTTGAAGTCAGTTGGTCTGTGGGTCTAAATTGTTGTTGTTTTTTATCATGGGTGAGGAGTAGTTAAGCCTCGAAGTAGAGCCTCACTTTATCCACAGGAAAGGAGTGGTAAGGACATTAGAACTGGTGTTCTACTTTCCTGGTTCTAGTGAGGGCATGAGCAGCAGTATTCTGGATCAGCTGCAGCTGTCTAAGTGACTTTTTAGGCAGAACTGTGAGGACACTGTTGCATAATCAAGCTAACTAAATATAATTGCATGAACGACATTTTTCAAGATCATGTAGCAACATTAGTGTCACGTTTCGGCTCAAGGAGGACCCAGATGCGGAGCGGCGTTTGTGGCTCTTACGGCCCATGTTTATTAATTGTCCAAAACAAGACGAGAAGCACAGAGAACTAGGGGAGGTAGCGACAACAACGACCCGACGAGGACAGACAGACACAGAAGGGTATATATACTGAGGGAAGAGGTAATCACAAAACAGGGAACACCTGGGAGCAGAGGAGGGAAACACAGGGAGGACAAAAGAACAGGTGAAACAAACTAGGACTAATAAACTCAAACAGACTGGGAGGAAAACAGGGAGGAACAAACAACACAGACAGGGACGGATCATGACAATACCCCCCCCTCAAGGTGCGCCACCTGGCGCACCAAGTAGGAAACTCGAGCCAGGGCGGGAGGAGGGGGTTCAGGACGGAGGGACAAAACCACAGTCCCCAGAAGACCCATGACGTGGCGGCCGGCGGCGAGGGACCAACAGACGAGGAGGCCGGCGACGAGGAACCAACAGACGAGGAGGCCGGCGACGAGGAACCAACAGACGAGGAGGCCGGCGACGAGGAACCAACAGACGAGGAGGCCGGCGACGAGGAACCAACAGACGAGGAGGCCGGCGACGAGGAACCAACAGACGAGGAGGCCGGCGACGAGGAACCAACAGACGAGGAGGCCGGCGACGAGGAACCAACAGACGAGGAGGCCGGCGACGAGGAACCAACAGACGAGGAGGCCGGCGACGAGGAACCAACAGACGAGGAGGCCGGCGACGAGGAACCAACAGACGAGGAGGCCGGCGACGAGGAACCAACAGACGAGGAGGCCGGCGACGAGGAACAGCAGACGAGGAGGCCGGCGACGAGGAAACAGCAGACGAGGAGGCCGACGACGAGGGACCGTCAGACGAGGAGGCCGACGACGAGGAACCTTGAGCCTTGGGGGCCGGCGGCGTGGAACCTTGAGCCTTGGGGGCCGGCGGCGTGGAACCTTGAGCCTTGGGGGCCGGCGGCGTGGAACCTTGAGCCTTGGGGGCCGGCGGCGTGGAACCTTGAGCCTTGGGGGCCGGCGGCGTGGAACCTTGAGCCTTGGGGGCCGGCGGCGTGGAACCTTGAGCCTTGGAGACCGGCGGCGTGGAACCTTGAGCCTTGGAGACCGGCGGCGTGGAACCTTGAGCTCTGGAGACCGGCGGCGTGGAACCTTGAGCTCTGGAGGCCGGCGGCGTGGAACCTTGAGCTCTGAAGGCCGGCGGCGTGGAACCTTGAGCTCTGGAGGCCGGCGGCGTGGAACCTTGAGCTCTGAAGGCCGGCGGCGTGGAACCTTGAGCTCTGGAGGCCGGCGGCGTGGAACCTTGAGCCTTGGAGGCCGGCGGCGTGGAACCTTGAGCCTTGGGGACCGGCGGCGTGGAACCTTGAGCTCTGGAGGCCGGCGGCGTGGAACCTTGAGCCTTGGAGGCCGGCGGCGTGGAACCCCGAGCCCCGGAGGCGGCGTGTTCGCCTGAACACCCTCGGCAGAGGCAGGAACCGGAGGCGTGTTCTCCTGAACACCCTCGGACGAGGCAGGAACCGGAGGCGTGTTCTCCTGAACACCCTCGGACGAGGCAGGAACCGGAGGCGTGTTCTCCTGAACACCCTCGGACGAGGCAGGAACCGGAGGCGTGTTCTCCTGAACACCCTCGGACGAGGCAGGAACCGGAGGCGTGTTCTCCTGAACACCCTCGGACGAGGCAGGAACCGGAGGCGTGTTCTCCTGAACACCCTCGGAGGAGTCGGGAACCGGAGGCGTGTTCTCCTGAACACCCTCGGACGAGGCAGGAACCGGAGGCGTGTTCTCCTGAACACCCTCGGACGAGGCAGGAGAACCAGGCGTGTTCCCCTGAACACCCTAAGGCAGGAACCGGAGGCGTGTTCTCCTGAACACCCTCAGAAGAAGCAGGAACCGGAGGCGTGTTCTCCTGAACACCCTCGGACGAGGCAGGAACCGGAGGCGTGTTCTCCTGAACACCCTCAGAAGAAGCAGGAACCGGAGGCGTGTGTTCCTGAACACCCTCGGAAGAGGCAGGAACCGGAGGCGTGTTCTCCTGAACACCCTCGGAAGAGGCAGGAACCGGAGGCGTGTTCTCCTGAACACCCTCGGAAGAGGCAGGAACCGGAGGCGTGTTCTCCTGAACACCCTCGGAAGAGTCAGGAACCGGAGGCGTGTTCTCCTGAACACCCTCGGCGGAGTCGGGAACCAGAGGCGTGTTCCCCTGAACACCCTCGGTGGAATCAGGAACCGGAAGAGTGTTCGCCTGAACACCCTCGGTGGAATCAGGAACCAGAGGCGTGTTCTCCTGAACACCCTCGGCGGAGTCGGGAACCAGAGGCGTGTTCCCCTGAACACCCTCGGTGGAATCAGGAACCGGAGGAGTGTTCGCCTGAACACCCTCGGTGGAATCAGGAACCGGAGGCGTGTTCGCCTGAACACCCTCGGAAGAGTCAGGAAACGGAGGCGTGTTCGCCTGAACACCCTCGGAGGAATCAGGAACCCGAGGCGTGCCCTCCAGAACACCCCCGGAGGAATCAGGAACCCGAGGCGTGCTCCCCAGAACACCCTCGGAGGAATCAGGAACCCGAGGCGTGCTCCCCAGAACACCCTCGGAGGAATCAGGAACCCGAGGCGTGCTCCCCAGAACACCCTCGGAGGAATCAGGAACCCGAGGCGTGCTCTCCAGAACACCCTCGGAGGAATCAGGAACCCGAGGCGTGTTCTCCAGAACACCCTCGGAGGAATCAGGAACCCGAGGCGTGCTCTCCAGAACACCCTCGGAGGAATCAGGAACCCGAGGCGTGTTCTCCAGAACACCCTCGGAGGAATCAGGAACCCGAGGCGTGCTCTCCAGAACACCCTCGGAGGAATCAGGAACCCGAGGCGTGTTCTCCAGAACACCCTCGGAGGATTCGGACCGAGGCGTGTTCTCAGAACACCCTCGGAGGAATCTCGGAGCCGAGGCGTGTTCTCCAGAACACCCTCGGAGGAATCTCGGAGCCGAGGCGTGTTCTCCAGAACACCCTCGGAGGAATCTGGAACCCGAGGCGTGTTCTCCAGAACACCCTCGGAGGAATCAGGAACCCGAGGCGTGCTCTCCAGAACACCCTCGGAGGAATCAGGAACCCGAGGCGTGTTCTCCAGAACACCCTCGGAGGAATCAGGAACCCGAGGCGTGTTCTCCAGAACACCCTCGGAGGAATCAGGAACCCGAGGCGTGCTCTCCAGAACACCCCCGGAGGAATCAGGAACCCGAGGCGTGTTCCCCAGAACACCCTCGGAGGAATCAGGAACCCGAGGCGTGTTCCCCAGAACACCCTCGGAGGAATCAGGAACCCGAGGCGTGTCCTCCAGAACACCCTCGGAGGAATCAGGAACCCGAGGCGTGTTCTCCAGAACACCCTCGGAGGAATCTCGGAGCCGGGGTTCCAGGTGAGCCTCTGAAAAAACAGTCTCCACAGGGGACCTGGGCTCAACATTCCCTACGGAGCTGTTCATTTGACCCAGGGTTAACTTAGCTCCACCCGAAGGAAACGCCGGCGCCTGGCTGTGCTGGAGAGGATGAGGAGGCAGACCCGAAACCGGCCGTGGGCGGCAGGAGGAAGCGGCGGTCGAATCTCCGAAGCTGGAGGCAGCACCAATCGGGACAGGAGGAGCCGGGGCGCTGCAACTCCGAGAAGGAGGCGAGAAACCTTCTGGAGCCGATGGAGCAGCTCGGCGACGCCTCCCTCCTCGTCGCCGGGAAGCAGGAAGAGGGCCAGTCCCAGAGGGGTCACAGAAGGGTGGAAGATCGGCGGAAGGAGCCAGGGAGATCAACCGATCAACCCAGGAGGAAGAAAGCCGCGGCGAGGGCGGTGCACCCCGGGCACCGCCGCAAAAGTCCAGCTCGTCGTCCTGGGAGCCAGAGAAAAACTCCGGGAAGCCGTCATCGTCCTCCTCCGAATCGTCATATATGGACGCAAGGAGGAACGACGGGGAAACATAAACTGCGTTCCCAGGAGGACGCCCAGAAGCGCGGCGATGACTCGAGGCCCGAGGAGCGGAGAAGCCGCCCTCCTCACGACGGCAGGGCCCAACACCGGGCGGACAGCGAGCCAGCCGCGATCCACAAAAAGGGTGAGTCTGAATATAGTTCCTGACTTACACTCCAGTCAATCAGTCTCCTCCATTCATTTTCCGTGTGGCTAAACTCCGCTGGGTCCAGTGGCAGGTCGGGTCGTAATGTCACGTTTCGGCTCAAGGAGGACCCAGATGCGGAGCGGCGTTTGTGGCTCTTACGGCCCATGTTTATTAATTGTCCAAAACAAGACGAGAAGCACAGAGAACTAGGGGAGGTAGCGACAACAACGACCCGACGAGGACAGACAGACACAGAAGGGTATATATACTGAGGGAAGAGGTAATCACAAAACAGGGAACACCTGGGAGCAGAGGAGGGAAACACAGGGAGGACAAAAGAACAGGTGAAACAAACTAGGACTAATAAACTCAAACAGACTGGGAGGAAAACAGGGAGGAACAAACAACACAGACAGGGACGGATCATGACAATTAGTCCTTTAATCCTAGAAATGTTCTTCAGGTGATGGAAGGCTAACCTTTTTATTGCCTTTATGTGACCCTGGAGGTACCAGGCTGAGTCCATTATTACAACTAATAAATGATCAGTAGTTTTTAGTTGTACTAACTTAAATGGGGGGTGGGGGTGTATTATGCTTTTTCTAGGCACACAGTACCGTTCTATGGCACATTCAAGTGAAAATGTTTACGCTAAATCATTCTTAAACAAAAAAGCTCGATCGGAACAGCATTCTTCTTGGCCATCTGACAGAAATTCTCCACCCTCTGCTGGCGGAGCATCAGCCCGTATAAAGCCTCCCCCAAGCAGAGACTTCTAGGACAGTCTGTTACTGTAATCAACATCACAGCAAGCACTCTTTGTCCAATAAGTGCAGATTAACATCCAAAGCTGAATAAAAACTGAGCAACTGATAGTGGAGTTCAGAAACACGAAATGGCTGAAGTGTTTATGTTAGTCCCAGGATGTGAAGACCTTCCCCAAGCAAGAACGGGGGGACAAACAAACTATGGAGCAAGCTGTTAGCCACCGTTATCGACCATTAGGCACCAGAGTTAGCCTAGAAAGACATGTCAATCAAAAGGACACACTCCTAATTATTCATAATGTCAAGATTAAATTATTTCTAAACGGAGGGGTTAGAAAAAAATTCACCCCTCTAGAGTTGTCATGACGGTAAACCTGAACAATCTAACCTAAAATGGTTTTTATGAAGATAAACAAGTAGTAAATTCGTACTCTCAAAGAATCAATGTATATCCTCAAACACCTTGTTCCTCGTGTTAATTCTAAGGAAACTAAAACTGTAAATGTGCAAATTGTATTTGTGGTTTATTTCAGATGTAGCTTTTGAAACTGCATTCTCACAGGGTATATATACACTTTTGTTTTATAAATGAATTAGTTTTTTAATGAATTTGCAAATATTTAATTATCCACAACTATTGACAGATATGCACACATTTTAATCTGTAAATACTGTTTAGACAGTGTCCTTACCCCATAAAATCTGCGAGAGATTAACACACAGCTACCGCCCAGCAACTCTACCGGGCCCTTTCTGAGTAGATGTCCTAAGGCAGATACTCAATTTCTCCTAAATAAGCTCCAAAAATGACTGTTGGGTCAGCCAAATACATTTTACCCCTACTTTACCTCACCAGGTAATGTGCCTACCATGCCTTGTTTATTCAGATTTCAGGGGATATGATGCTGCACGTGCATCATTGATCTGGGGGCTGCTGCTCCTACCTCTGTGCGTGTCATATTGCTTGTCTGAGTTAGGCTCTTGTGTCTATCGACCTTTTCCTGTTCTTGGGTGCTGAGTGTTGCAGGCTTTCTATTATAACTTCTGTAACAACAATGGTCCTCGATGTGATGAAATTTCTTGCATACACCCACTCAACACAAATGCATCTAATTCTACACATGTGCCTAACTAGAAACACATTCAAACTGTTACCAACATTATATGATCACTTTCTTTTTTATTATCTCTCAGCAGGACACAAGAAGGATGAAATTGAGGTTAGAGTACTTTTTTAAAAACTTTTTAGTCAATCCAAATGTCAGGATATAAATTTTTTTTTTCATAGATTAAAATTGATGTTGCCCTGTGATGGACTGGCGACCTGTCCAGGGTGTACCCCGCCTCTCACCCGTTGACAGCTGGAGATAGGCACCAGCACCCCCGCGACCCATTAAGGATTAAGCGGTTAAGAAAATGGATGGATGGATGGAAAATTGATGTTATTCTCTTGCAGATGGAATATGTTGGCGGAAAAGACTGAGAGACAAACGATAAAGACGGAGGAGAAATGCCTGAAATCAGAGCTGTTTCCTGTGAGGTGAGCCGGTTAAATAATTCTACAGTTTGATTGGCTGAAAGCCGCTCGACTTGATCTGGTCCTGATTGCTTTGGTTGGGGTCACCAGAAGATCACCATATTTGCAAGCAAAATTATACAGATTAATTTCTATTGGTGAAATTATTTGCTGGAAAAATTTGTAAGATGAAGTTTAGTAGGTTATTTATTTTTTTGCAGCTGAATATCTGCATATAAAACTTTTGATTGCAAATTTAAAGTAAAAAAACAACAACTAGATAGATAGATAATTGTACTGGAAAAAAATTCTGATTTAAATTCCATGTCTAGCAAAAAAAGTCTGATTCTAAAGACCTGAATCTAACCAACAATGAACAGAAAGGAAAAAAAATAGGAACCTAGATCTAATTGCTTTAACACAAAAGAAATAGACAAAAATTGTAAGAAATAAGTAAAAAAGCAACAATCAAATACTTAAATCAGAAAAACAAATGAATCTCAAAAAAACTATACATTTATTTTTGAAGGCAACTTTGGCTGATGCTAAAGAATTGGAGATGAATGATGACTACACAGAACCAAGCAAGGAAGGTAAATTTATTTGCATAATCTCCCCACCGCCATTACCATTTTGTGTGCGGCATATTGCTTGTCTGAGTTGGTGCCTTGTGTCTATCTGCCTTTTCCTCCTCTTGGGTGCTGAAAGTTGCAGGCTTTCTACTGTTATCCCATCTATAACAATGATTCTCCTCCATGTGACAAAATTGTTTGCATACACCCACTCAACACAAAACCATCTACTTCTAAACATATGCTCACCCACAAACACACTCAAACTGTTACCAACATTATATGATCACTTTTTTCTTACTATCTCTCAGCAGGACACAAGAAGGACAAAATTGAGGTTAGAGTACTTTAAAAAGACTTTTTAGTCGATCCAAATGTCAAGCAATAGAAAAAACTTTTTTTAAATTAAAGTTGATGTTTTTCTCTTGTAGATGGAATACGGTGGTGAAAAAGACTCAGAAAGGAATGATGAAAACGAGAGGGGTAAAATGCCTGAAATCAGTACTGTTTCCTGTGAACGAAGCCAGCTGATAAATAATTCTACAGAGCAAAGGAAGAGAGAAACAAAATTAAAGGTTTGTCTGAAATTAACTTGTAATTACCATTTGGATGCTTTGTCATTGTTTGCCAATTTAGTTTTTTTTTTGTCTTTTTTTTTCTTTGTTTTGTTTTATGGTTATTAACAGTAGTTTAATTGTTATTTAGTTTATTAATCTTTGTTTATTTAAGTTTGAATTTATCAAATGAACTAAACAAGAAGGTTTTCCCAAGGTATCTAATCCATAGTGTATTATCTTATTTTTTAAAAAGCTAATTAGAATTGTTATTCTCATAATGAGAGTTGGTAGAGGCTCCATGTTAGAGACTTTTATGGAGCATAATTTTCTTTTATATAGGAGCAAAGAATATTATTTGCATTGATTTTACAGGGAGAAACAGGACATGGAAAGAAAACTGGGAATCAAGAAACAGATAAACAGACGGAAAAGAAACAGGTAGTTACAGGGAAATCATTTGATCTGGTGCTGATATGCTGGTGCCTTGCCTGGGTTCACCAGAATATAACCATATTTGCAAGCAAATTTTTGTTGATGAATTTTCGTAGGTAAAATGTTTGCAGGCAAGTAAAAAAAACATGAAAATACATAATTGCACTGGATAGGAATTTGGTGTTTTAAGTTCAATGTCACAAAAGTCTTATTCTAAATACCTGAAACTAACCAACAATGAATGGAAAGGAAAGAAATAGGAACCTACATCCAAATGTTAAATTCTTGTTTTTGCTGTTTTATTTCTGCAATTAGTTCTCAATCCATGCATTTATTTTTTTTATTTTTTTATTTTTTGCAGCCGGAATCCAATTCTGACAACAAAGAAAGAAAGCTACTTCCAAAAGAGACTGAAATGCTGTTTAAAAGACTTGAACTTCGTGACAAGTCTCAAACAAAATGGTCACCTGCAGAATTTCTTCAAATAGGTCGACATGTAAAACAGATTAATGACATCTCTGAGAAAGATCTAGCTCGTGCTTTTCTTCAGAGGTTAATTACGTTGGATTATAGAGCCAGGAACATACCTTTAAGGCAAAAAAGCTCTAATGTAAGCAATTTGCAGGCTGTTCCTGTGACAGAAAATGAGGATACAACTGACGATGTCTTTGGTGCTCTTTACAGCACCATAACCAAGTCAGATCAGTAAAAGGATAATCATGTGCACCCAATGGATGTTCAAATGGCAATATTTCACTGCTCAGACTGCTTCCTTAAACAGAAAATGATCACAAAGCTGTCACAGTGTCAGTATGCCTTACCACTGCTTGTCCCCGATCCTGTGACAACAGATATTGAATGTCCTCTTTGGACATTCAGACAAATAACAAAAACTTGGAAAATAGGCACAATGGAAGAAAACTTAACCACTATCACAATGAAGAGCATGCCAATCTACAAACCTGAGACTCCCCTGGTTTCATTTTTCAGACTGGGCTCTATGTCTTTGTCCAAATCTCAGCTGATGAATGCCTTGATCAATGACCGCCACAACACATTCTTCCACAGAAACTGTCCAGGCAGCACCAAATCCCGTCACTTGATGGACGGTGTGGCAGAGATTGCTTGGTACTGTCCAGCTGGAAAACCCAATGATTTCTTTACTGACTGCATTGCCTTCTGTAATCTTCATGGGGATTCGCTAACAGTTGTAAAACAGTTTGAAAAACTGGCTGAACTGTCTTCAGTGATTGTTGTTTTTGTACCAACTTTGGAAAAAAGCCATGAAAGTACTGAAGTTATACAGACTTTGTATAAGTCTTCAAAGCCTCTGATTATTCTCAGTGCCGACAATGAGTCTAGTGCAGTTTAAATGAAACCACAAAAATACAAAATGGGTCTTAAAGAAAGAAGCCAGTCAGATGTTTCTGAAGAACTAAAAGAGATTATAAGAAGCCTCTTGTCTGGACCCCACAAAACATTCCAGCTTGAAACTATGGCTAATGTGTCTGGTATTAGAGTAGATGAAGATGAGAAGGTCTGCCAGAATGGGAAATCTGCTGCCATGGAAATAGCTGAATTGGTTGAAAGGATGGATATTGCAAAAATCAAAGATACATTTCTTCCCTGCCAAGGCCAACTTTGGTACGAGTGGTGTAAAATCAATAAAGAATTACATAATTTAAAGGGACACATTGAGAAAGAAAAGGGACAAAAGAATCAGCAGTTGATGGAACTACGACAGAAACAGCGTGACGTCTCTAATAGTAAACTGATGAATTTATTCACTCAGAGCCTCAAGAGTTTGCCACCAAAAGAAAGAGAATACTTCCTGAAATGGACTCAGATCTTGATAGATGCTCTTTCCACAGATGATCTTTCTTCCATTCTCCAAGACTATGATGAAACATGGTCAGTAGTATTGGCTCTAAAGAGGAAACATGACAAATCGGCTCAGTTAAAAGGAAAACAAGCTGAACTAGAGCAGTTATCAAAAAAGCTCCAATCAGCAACTTTTGGTCTGGAACACTTCTTCAGAGAGATGGGAGAAATCTATGAAGCCCACAAATCTTTGAAACAATCACTGGGCCATGGGACTGAATGGACTAAATACCCTGAGCTGGCGGCAGATCTGATGATATCGGGGCATCCGATGGAGCTGATGGATGGTGATGCAGGTCACGTGCCTTTAATATGGATCTCTAGTCTTTTACAGGAAGTCATCAAGAAACTGGGTGACAAGAAAGTGTTTGTGTTGTCAGTTCTGGGTGTACAAAGCAGTGGAAAGTCAACAATGCTGAATGCTATGTTTGGACTGCAGTTTGCAGTGAGCGCTGGGAGGTGCACCAAGGGTGCCTACATGCAACTGGTTAAGATGTCAGAAGAAATCAAGGATAACTACAAGTTTGACTATATTCTTGTTGTGGACACTGAAGGACTGCGGGCTCTTGAGTTAGCAGGTAATGCTACCCTTCATCATGACAATGAACTTGCAACATTTGTTGTTGGTCTGGGAAACATGACATTGATCAACATCTTTGGTGAGAACCCATCTGACATGCAAGATGTCCTTCAGATTGTTGTGCAGGCTTTCATGAGGATGAAGAAAGTTAAGATTTCTCCAAGTTGTGTGTTTGTTCATCAGAATGTTACAGATATTGCAGCAGCAGAGAAAAACATGGATGGAAAGAGACGCCTGCAGGAAAAACTGGACCAGATGACTCAGCTAGCTGCACAAGAGGAAGGGTGTGATTTTAAGTGCTTCAGTGACGTCATCACATTTGATGTGCAAAAAGATGTGAAGTACTTTGCTCAGCTATGGGAGGGAAGTCCACCAATGGCTCCTCCAAATCCAGGATATAGTGAGAGTGTCCATGAACTGAAGTCCATCATCCTGTCTAAAGCCTCACAGTCTACTGGGATCCCTCTGTCTCATTTCAATGCCAAAATTCAGGACCCATGGAATGCCTTGATGAATGAACACTTTGTTTTTAGCTTCAAAAACACCCAAGAAATTGCAGTTTACAGAAAACTGGAGGTCCAGTATGGGAACTGGACTTGGGCCCTGAGGAGTGAGATGCTGAACATTGAAAATCAACTTCATCCCAGGATTGAAAAAGGCCAACTGGGTAAAGTTGAGCTCAGTTACCTCTATAAAGAAATGGGTAAAACTCATGAAGAAGTTAAAAAAATAATGGCAGATTACTTTGAAGATGACAAAGACAAGGAAATGCTGGCTCAGTGGCGAGGACGATTTGATAACAAAATCGAAGACTTTCACAATGAACTTGTGAAAAGTGTAAAAAGAAAACTGGATGAAGTTATCCAGCAGAATAATGTAAGGAAAATGGTTCACAACAAGAAGACAGAGTTTGAAAACAAGCTGCTCCTTAAGAGCAAAGAACTCGCTCACCAGTTAAAATGCATTGGAGCTGATGAAGAGGAACTAAAAGCACAGTTCACCTCTGTTTGGAGTCACTGGGTCAAGGAATTAATATCAGATACAAAACCCATTGAAAACATAAACTTGGAGGAAGATCAGTTCGTTGTCCTTCAAGAACTTGGAGTTGAATGGGTTCTAATAAATGAGTCAAAAAGAAATCAAAGATACAAAAACTTGTCCGAAATTGGAAATTACGTTGATTATATGAACCAAACAAAGCGTCAAAAACACAATGAAGAAAGTAAACAATCTAAGGAAAGCCAGGGAGAAGTCAACAAAGCCATAGGCAGAGCAGGCAAATCATTCTCTGGCTTTTTCAAGCAATTGTTCCGAATTACCTCAACAACACAAACGCATGTGGAAGATTGCAAATCAAATAATACCTTTGAGTATAAAGAACAGGAAAATATCAGATTCTTTGTTAAGAATGTTGAAGAAGAATGTCTGGAGGCCATTAAGACGAAACCTGTTGCAACAAGAGGTTACACACCCACCTACTTGCAGGAACTTGCCAAAAATGTCAGTCAAAAGGTGAAAGAGTTGGAATCGGGGCAGAAATTTACTTTCAAGAAGGAGTTCAAAGTTGATCTTATACTGTATGTGTTTGACAGGGCAGAACGTTGGCTTTTAAACTCTCACAAGAGCTATAAAGAGAACAATGATGTGCTAAGTTATTTAGACAGCAAGAAAATGGAATATTACAACATTTTCAGCAGTTTCTGCAAAGGAAGCTCATCTGCTGTGGTGTTTGGAGAAATTATGTGTGAAAAACTCAAAGTTTCTGCTATTGAAGCCATCTGTAACAAGACTGCAGTTGATATTGCAAGAGAGATGAAGTGCAGTTTCCCAGGATTCAATGGAAACAGATTGAACTTAGAGAAACATGTGTTGGCTTCTCTGGCAGAGAATGAAGACTTTAACAGTTTCATCACCTATATCCGAAATCCAAGAAAGCAAGTAGAGGCTTTTATCAGAGAAGAAGTAAAGAAATACATGTTCACTACACAAAAATATAAAACTAAGACTGTTCTTAAGAAAAATGGAGAAGACGTCACAAAAGTCATCAGTCAAACTTTGTTTGAGGCAACAGATGAAGTCAAAAAGAAGAAAGGAGACATAGAAATGTGGGTGAAGGAATTCTCCAGTAAACTACAAACAAAGTTGACACTCAATACCATTAGTTGCCAAAACTTTAGTGACATAAACAATTTTGACTTTCTGAAAGAAGAGATTGAAAAAGGCCTCAAAACAGTCATGACAGAAATGAGCAAACTCTCCCTTAGAAAGGTGAATGACTACAGGCAGAAGCCTGAACAGATCCTCATTGATTAGCTTACTAACTGCTGCTGGAAAAGGTGTCCATTCTGTGCTGCTGTTTGCACCAACACTCTGAAGGACCATAGTCCTGAGAAGCACAGCGTTCCTTTTCATCGACCCTCTGGAATTGAAGGTTGGCATGTAAGAGGAACAACTGACCTGGTCATTGATTTCTGCACCACGTTAGTTGCAAGTGACAGAAGATTCTACCCTGATTCTGACTCAAACAGCACTATTCCTTATAAACAGTATCCATTTGCTGGAAGAAAATATGCTTCCTGGAGCATTACAGCTGATAACTCTATGCTGGCCTACTGGAAATGGTTTGTCTGTCACTTTCAAAAGAAACTGGAGGAATACTATAAAATGAAATTCCAGGGTAGTGGAGAAATTCCTCATCAATGGAAAAAGTTAAGTAAGAAGGACGCCATTGAAAGTCTAAATGAAATGTTCAATTTGTAAAAAAGTGCAGCTGTTTATGAAATCTAATCTCATTGCTAAAATTGTCTGCTTCCAAACTATTGGCATTCCAAATGAATGGACTAGATTATGATTATGTTTGGTTTGTGTGATATACTTCTGGGTAACGATCAATGAAATGGCTTCAAGCAAAGATTTTTATATTTTACTTTATATTACTATTTAGTCTTATTGTTTTTCCCTCTTATTGTTTTTTTTTAAGTCGACCGAAAATGGTATTTAGAAAGTCAGGACTAATATGTGAAAAAATTAATAGTGTTGGGCATTACAATATATAAATATTATGCCTTTTTTATCCATATGGAATTCATTCAACATAGCATATTTTTTGTTTCAAAGCTTAATACATTTGTTGTAACATTAAAATCTTAATCCACACATTTTGGAAAATCAGTGTCATTCATATTGATCCATTAAATAAATATAAAATATCCCACATGTGACCTTTATTAAAAAGATAATTTTCTGGGAAGAGCTACAAATGTTTTTTTGTTTTTTTGTTTTGGGGGTTTTTGCATTGCGTTCTAGCTTTTCATTTAAGTTCAGAGCTCAGTGAGTTAAAATAAAAATAAGAAATTAACATCTTTCTCAATATTTTTGCCATTTCTAACTGTATCTATATATTTATACTATTTTAGTGTTTTTATCAGAATTCTTTTCCTGAAACAAAAGTTCTAAAACTGCTTAAATCACTCTGTTATCCCAGTTTTATGATAATGAGGAGATTTATTAAAAATGAGGGCTGTGGAACATTTTATGGAATTGTATTTCAGTATACTTTTCAAATTCAAGGAGATATTCATTTTTTGGTACATCAGCAAATACACATTCAAATGTCTGAATATAATACACCCCATATGTCTGCACACTGAAATAAATGCAGGACAAATCCTCATCAAATGAACAGACACATGAATGGCTGCTTTAGCCTCCTTGCATGCTTGAATATACACAGTAAAGGCTGTAGCAAAAACAAAAGAGGGCAAATGAAATTTTTTTTTTTTTGGGGGGGGGGGGGTTATTTTAAATCTGTAAAGCACTTTGAGTAACTTTGTTTGTTTGAAAAGCGCTTTATAAATAAAGTTTGATTGATTGATTGATTGATATGAAATGAAGTTATTTTTCTTATCAACATTAATATTAGCTTATATGTTTTTCAAAGAGTTATAGTCTGGTGGAGTTACATTTACACATATTCACTCATTTCGGCAGTCTATTTCAATTAAAGTTTAAATTGACTCACAATCAGAGAACAACTGCGTTTTTAGAGATGTGAATTAACTACTTGGATTGTAACTGATATTTCAGCAGACGTCGAGTGTTTAATTGAGCACCTCTTACGCATTCAGGCGATCAGCAAAATTTTTCCTCCATTTTCTATCCTCAATCACTGTAGAGGTGTTCCCTTTCTTTTTATTTATGAGAACTCTATTTGGCAAGGTGAATCAGTGAATCTGTGATCAGGGGCGGGGTCTATTTGAAGAAGGCATGAGCGTGCTCTAAGTCGGATTGGTTACACCTGGCTTAATGAATCTGTGACTGCTTATCCTGGTTTAGTCTTTGTGCAACCAATTAAGCCTGGATGCCCTTGTTTTGGGTTAAGCGACCTTGGCTTAGTAATTTATCCTGGATGTCTTAACCGTAATTTTGTGCAATAGGCCCCAGAAATGTAGAACAGATACTTTCAGTGTAATACTTAGAGATACATTACTTTGTTTGTACCCGTAGGTAGATTCCTTTGGCCATGTACTCAGATACAGCATTCCCTTTAACGCAACAACAATAAAAAACACAAATATATAATCAGCAAAAGCCTCATTAAACAAGAAAAAATGGATTGTTACAACATTTTTTTCAGTATTGCTCAATAAAAAACATCAAAGTAATCAGCAATCCAAACAGGAAAATGCAACACAGATACATTAGACGGGAACATAGATAAAGGCTTTATAAGTCTAACAAGGGTTAAGTAAAATATTGCTTATTAAGTAGGGTTTTAGCAGAGGCAGTGAAACTGGAGTTATGTCTCTTTGTTCATCACTTTGACACAATAAATCTCTGACTGGACGACAGAGGAACAAAGTGGCAGTTTAGGGGTAGCAATACATCCTTTACAAAGGAGGAAGCAATCATCATCAATACCTGCTGTACAAAAGTGCTACATTATTCTTTGGTTTACCAAGCAGATGGCCAGACCACTTTACAATCAGGTTAAGTGATTTTTCCTGTTTCAAGCTCACTTCACCAATCCATGACACCAATGAGAAGGACAGAAGGCTTTAAAAAAAAGGTTGATAAAACATGGTCATTGTGATCCCATCAACATGAAAAGAAGCCAGTTTTCTAAGGCAGTGCAATCAGTGCTGACCCTTCTTATTCACTGCATAACTGTTCTCTTCAAAATTCAACTCCTTATCAATGATCGTTCCAAGTTATCTGTATGATTTTACCTGTTCAATGATTTGTTCCGAGTTCCGGATCTCTGGACATTTACGTCTCCTACCTCCTTCATGTCTGCGTCGATTCCTGTAGGATGGATTGAAGGCTCCTTACCAGCAATCAATCACTTGCATGGGGAAACCTTATTTGCACCTGCATGCTCACACACACACATAGGTGTGGGGACATTGGTGTGTATGGACATATTCTTGAGCTGAGGTTATCATCATTAGTTAGTTAGTTAGCTCCTGGGCAACGGGAGCTTACCAACAACAGTAGTGCTGTCTTCATTAATCCATTTTTGTGTGTAGTGAATGTGTAGTTCTTAGTTAATATTACTAGATCTGTTTTGTTAAATTGGTTCTGTTCTATTGGTTGTTTTTGTTTGTTTAGTTTTCCCACTTCTCTGCCGTCCAACAGAGGTGGAGGACTGGGATGTTTTCTTGTATTCTTTGTTTACCTCCCTATCTTGTATTGTCAGTTCACACTTCTACCAGTCCTGTTTCTCTTCTTCATCTTCTTTCTTTCTTCCTTCTTATGTCAATTTCGATTCCATAACTTCAACAAATTAAACCCATAGTAATCACTTATAAAGATTTCTCATACATATACATCAAGTGGAGTATTATAAGCTGTAATGCTTTGCTTGGGAAAGTAAATCTGTTGGGCTTGTACCTGGTACTCAGACACAAATTCTGATTAGAAACTGCTAGACAGGACACGTAAAAAAGAAAAAGAAAAAAAAGTAATTAAACAGAAGTTGAAGTGTGTATCATTTCGGTCTAAAAAGCATATCCAATACAGTGATTGTAGCATCCTTTACTCCCCATAGGCAAACTGAAGACAATCCCCCCCCAAAAAAACCGTGTCTGTTTTAAAAGCTTGCTTCTAATAATCCTTTCAAATGCTTTCATTAGCACTGAAGTTAGGGCAATAAGCCTTTTTTGTATTGCGATGTGAGCAATGCATTCTGGGGTTTTGGATCCCAAACTGGCAGAAGTGAACATACATATAGATAGCGAAAGCTGCAAAATCGATCATTTTGAATGGTGGAAAGTTGACAAACTTTTCATGCCAGAGCTCATGGAGTCAAGATGTGCTGTATCATCCCATCACAGGTATTACTTGCGTATTAAATATACGCAGTTTTAACCCCAATACCAACATTGAGCCCAGTTAACACCCATGCTGTGAAAATGACAGATTCCCAAACAATAAATCAATCGAGCTTTGATGAAATTATTGAGAAATTATCTCTGCCACCTGCTGCTTGGATATCTTACCAACAGGTTTTGTTAAAAAAGTCCTTCCAGTCATCAGGGCAGATTTGATCAAAATAGTTAACTCATCCCTCCTATTAGGGATTTTCCCAAAAGCTCTAAAAACATCAGTAATAAAACCAATACTAAAAAAGAACACAAACAACATGTTAATACAAAACGACAGACCAATCTGTAATCTACCATTTATTGGAAAACTCATTGAAAAAGCTGTGTTCCAACAGTTAAACAGCTTCCTAAGAATGAACAACCACTTTGGTAGTTATCAGTCTGGTTTTTGTAAGCCCCACAGGAGCACCGAGACAGCCATTGTCAAAGTTTCAAGAATATCCATACAAATACCGACTGTGGTAAAAACCACAGTACTGGTACTATTAGACCAGTATTCCTCAAACTTTTTACAGTGGGTACCACCTGAGAAAACTCCTAAAAATAATTATTTATTGGTAATTTTTGCCGGCCACAGTGTGAGTGAATTATACGCTTTTTTGAATTAATTTTGTTTTCAAAAAATATTTCTAACTTTCTTCCAAGTACCACTAGGGAGAGCTTGAGTACCACTGGTGGTACATGTACCACAGTTTGAGAATCATGGTATTAGACCTCAGTGCAGCGTTTGACACCGTTGATCATGATATATTACTGGAATGTCTAGAGAGCTGAGTCGGACTCTCTGGCACAGTACTCAACTAGTTCAAGTCATACCTCAAGAACAGGAACTTCTTTGTGTCAATAAGCAAATTCTCATCCCAAGAAACCAAAATCACATCCGGGGTCCCCCAGGGCTCCATCCTAGGGCCCCTCCTATTTAGCATTTACATGCTCCCATTAAGCCAGATAATGACAACCAATAATATCAACTACCACAAGTATGCTGATGACACTCAACTTTATATGTGAATCTCACCAGGTGATATTGAACCCATCCAAATCATCAATACATGCATTGAGCAAATTAACAGCTGGATATCCCATAATGTCCTCCAACTGAACAAAAATAAAGAAGTACTTATCTTTGGACCCAAAAAAGATTGATTAAATATCGGTACTATCAACTTCAGTTTGTCCAACTAGAAACTACTGATCAGGCCAGAAATATAGGTGTAAAAATTGACTCAGACCTAAACCTCCAAGGTCACATAAAAGCAATAACAAAGTCAGCTTTCTACCACCTGTTGGGGAAGGAATTTTCAGTCAAAGTAGGAGTCCCAGACCCCTGGAAAGAAATGTTTTATACTTTATTTCCCATCACACCTAAGGAACATTTCTAGAATTAAAGGACTGATGATGCAAGGTGACCTAGAAAAACTCATCCGTGTATTTATCTCTAGTTGCCTTGATTACTGTAACACTATCTTCACAGGTCTGCCTAAAAAATCAATCAGACAGTTACAGCTGATCCAGAATGCTGCTGCTCGCATTCTCACTAGAACTAGGAAAGTAGAACACATACTCCAGTTCTAAAGTCCTTAAACTGGCTCCCTGTAACTCAGAGAATACATTTCCAAGTGCTTTTATTAGTCTATAAATCATTCAATACGTTAGTACCAGAGTATATTACAGATCTGTTATCGGGGTACAAACCTTCCAGATCATTCAGATCCTCCAGCTCTAGTCTACTGATTACATCCCTAAAACCAGAACCAAACATGGAGAAGAATGCAAAACTACAGACACTGAACTCTTTAAATCTAAAATAAAAACCTACATATTCAGACATGCTTATGAGTAACCAATAATATTATTGCTAATGCTATTACTAAATGTTCTTATCCTAAATTGTTGTTTTTAATCAAATTCTGCTTTTTTTAAATGTTCATTTATGCTTTTTGTTTATTGATTTTATGTTTTCATTTTCACATTTCTGTTATCATGTAAAGCACATTGAATTGCCTTATGTTCCAAAAGCTGTCATTATTTAGCTATACTAATTATTTAAGAGTTTGAACAAACTGAGGATTATTTGTCTGCGTCACCACTTGCTCCATTGTCATTGTCCAATACAGAAATAGAAACAATCATGTGTTTGGGTGGGTGTGTGTGTTGCTGATTGCTCAAATTGCTTTAATAATAGCCAAAAAATGTGTACGTTTCATAGAATTCCATCCAATTCTAGCGCTTTAATGGTAAACAAGAGATGTCTTTGGTCTGCCCCCCCACACACACACACTTCCTGTGGAAGTGGGGTTTCTTCTTCTCCTGTGGAGCTAGAATGCAGATTACCGCCACCCGATGGCTGTGTGTAACCCAACACATCTTACAAACTGGTCAAAAAATTGCGAGCTAAAATTGAGGGTATGACATTTATCATGCCACGATCCATCGGCTCCCCCAGGCCCACGGTGCAAACTGGCATCTGTTGCTGATGGAGACTCATTGTTGCATTTCTGCCGCCTTCCTGTCCATCTCCTCCCCTTCCCATAATCAACACACTACCTCATAACAAAGGGGGGTCATGTTTTTTTTGTTATTATTTTTACTATTCTGTTTCTCCGTTATGTTTTTGATATATTTGGTAGCATTAATTAGGCTCCTCCCAGAATAGGGTTCACCAAATATAATTTAAATGTATGGACCAAGGGTATAGCTACAAAGACTATAAATTGCAGTTCCACTCTGGGAATCCTGGGACACATATCGTCAACCAATATTGTTTTGTTTTTTTTCTGCAGCGCCTGTAATTCTGCTGAAGGACTTAAACAACATAGGTGAACAGCTTGAAAACTTAATGGCTGCACCCAGCAAACATTTAATAGTTGAATAAATGTTGAAACAACGTCAGTCCGCGATGTCCCGTCATGGTTGAAAAATAGTTCTGAAATGAAAATTGAGCCGACGTCTTTTCTGGCTTTCATTTGCACGTCCTATTTGGACGTAAATTCAACGTCATTTCCGAGCGTCCCCCCGGGCATCGGCAAACACTATTGCCTTGCAGCAAGATGGTTGTGGGTTAATTTCCCAGCCCAGGGTCTTACTGCATGGAATGTGCATGTTCTCTCCGTGCATGCGTGGGTTCCCTCCGGGTACTCCGGCTTCCTCCCACACTCCGAAAATATGACTGTCAGGTTAATTGGTTAATCTAAATTGTATGTGTTTGTATGGTTTTTTGTCCTGTCTGTCTCTATGGGTTAGGGTTGCCAGTCCCTGAGGTGAACTGGCGACCTGTCCAGGGTGTACCCCGTCTCTCGCCCATTGACAGCTGGAGATAGGCACCAGCCCCCCCACGACCCCTTGAGGATTAAGCGGTTCAGAAAATGGATGGATGGAAGTTCCTTTACATATTTTTACCAATTTAAGCAGTCCTAACGCGACCATTTTTGGCCAGGGAAAAGACGTTGTGGTCGGACGAATTTTTGTAGGGCAGTTTACACATTCCGTCTCAACAGTGTGAGAGGGGGTTCAGTGCGATCCATACAATTTTGACAGACGAGAGGAATAGAATGATAAAAACACTCAAAAATCCATGCATCCAGCCTGGCAGAGGTCAGGTGCAGAAATAATTTTGGGGTGTTAAAATATGTACCCTCAGTTTGATAAAATTTGTAATCCATCCACACGTTTTATGATTTTGGCATCATGCTGGACCTTTTTCAGAGCTTTAAATTTATAAAAAAAGGGCATTATTCTTTTAACTTGTAATTAAGACGACTAAGCTATACTACTCAAAATCACTAGTGACCAGGTTTGTATTAACTTCATGGACAACAAATGGAATATTTATTTTTATATGGCTTTGAAGACAAACCGATTGCAAAATTTGTGGAAATGGTCCAAAAACCGCACAGTGTATGTCCATATTGCCTCTGAAATGCATGGAGCTGTTGGTGCATAATTAGACCACCTTTCATTAAAGAGATTTGAGTTCATCAGTTACCTGTTGAAACTAGCCACTTTTGAATGCAAGTCTTTATTGATAATGTAACATCAATCTCTACAAAGAATACTATAGGATTCACACATAGAGAAACTGTGTAAAATAGTGGAATACCAGTCAGTTTGGATACTGATTATATGAAAATTGGCTGGTGGATGCACTGTTAAAAAAAAAAAATCGGGTTTTTAAGTGGTGAGGACAAAACAGTAATTTATAAATAATGCATGAGACATGTCCCCAACTAAATTGACTCATATGTCTTCTGCAAGACTCCGAATCCGTGCACACGGTTGAATAAGCAGAGGGTAGAGATTCTTACACCTGAAAAGTATTTCTCCACATGATCCCAGCTGGGTTCGTCTGGTCCAGAGGTGGACTTTTTCTCTCAAATAATACAACAACCTCTTCAGTCAGGAACTTAATCAAAACTACTGAATGATCCTTAAAGGGAAATTCTATGCTTTTTTTCAGCCTGGACCTTATTTTTTGCTATTTTTTATGTTTTTTTACTCACCCTGAGAAGTTTGGAGCCACTTTGACCCGTTCAGCAGTATTTATACATCTAGTCTTGATGTAATGCAATCCACCATTAAACTCAGGATAAAACATAAAAAAGCATTAACTGGATAAGACACAGTGACATAGTTTAGAGAGTTCAGAGAGTTTGACTTACTAAAACAAGAACGTTGGACAAATACTTTTAGTTTTCATTAAGTCCCAGAAAAAAACTGCTGTGTCCTTTCAAGGAATGTACAGACGAGGACAAAATTGTTGGTACCCTTCATTAAATCAAAGAAAAACTCATTATGGTCACAGAAATAACTTTAATCTGACAAAAGTAATTATAAATAAAAATTATATAAATGTTGACCAATGAAAGTCAGACATTGCTTTTCATCCATGCTTCAACGGAATTATTTAAAAAATAAATGCATGAAACAGGCCTGGACAAAAATGATGGTACCCACAACTTAATATTTGGTTGCACAACCTTTTGAGGCAATCACTGCAATCAAATGATTCCTGTAACTGTCAATGAGACTTCTGCACCTCTCAGCAGGTATTTTGGCCCACTCCTCATGAGCAAACTGTTCTAGTTGTTTCCGGTTTGAAGGGCGCCTTTTCCAGACAGCACGTTTCAGCTCCTTCCAAAGATGCTCAATAGGATTGAGATCAGGGCTCATAGAAGGCCAGTGTTTTCCTCTTAGCCCTTCTTGGGTGTTTTTAGCTGTGTGTTTTGGGTCATTTTCCTGTTGTAAGACCCGTGACCTGCGACTGAGACCATGCTTTCTGACACTGGCCAGCACATTTCTCTCTAGAATCCCCTGATAGTCTTGAGATTTCATTGTACCCTGCACAGATTCAAGACACCCTGTATCAGATGCAGCAAATCAGCCCCAGAACATAACCGAGCCTCCCCCATGTTTCACAGTAGGGACCGTGTTCTTTTCTAGATATGCTTCATTTTTCCGTCTGTGAACATAGAGCTGATGTGCCTTGGCAAAAAGTTAAATTTTTGTCTCATCTGTCCACAGGACATTCTCCCAGAAGCTTTGTGGCTCGTCAGCATGTAGTTTGGCATACTCCAGTCTGTTTTTTTTATGATTTGTCCTCTGGCTCAAACAGCGAAGGATGTTCCGATCTGACACTGATGTTCCTTGAGCATAAAGTTCAGCTTGGATCTATTTTGAAGTCTTTCTAGGCTCTTTTGTTACCATTTGGATTATCCGTCTCTTTGATCTGTCATCAATTTTCCTCCTGCAGCCACGTCCAGGGAGGTTGGCTACAGTTCCATGGATCGTACATTATTGAATGACATGTGCAGCTGTAGTCACAGAAACATCTAGCTGCTTGGAGATGGTCTTATAGCCTTTACAGTTAACATGCTTGTCTATGATTTTCTTTCTCATCTCCTGAGACAACTCTTTCCTTTGCTTCCTCTGGTTTATATTGAGTGTGGTACACACCACGTCACCAAACAACACAGTGACTACCTGGAGTCCTATATATAGGCCCACTGAGTGATTACAGGATTGTAGACACCTAGGATGCTGATTAGTGGACATACCTTGGATTAACATGTCCCTTTGGTCACATTATTTTCATTCTTTTCTAGGGGTACCATCATTTTTGTCCAGGCCTGTTTCATGCATTTATTTTTTAAATAATTCTGTTGAAGCATGGATGAAAAGCAATGTCTGACTTTCATTGGTCAACATTTATATAATTTTTATTTATTAATACTTTTGTCAGATTAAAGTTATTTCTGTGACCATTATGAGTTTTTCTTTTATTTAATGAAGGGTACCAACAATTTTGTCCACATCTGTATGTAAATACTTTATGTGTAATGGTGTAACCATGTGCCACAACAAATGTGGAAAGTATTTTGAAAACATTTTTATTCATTCTTATGCTTTTTTTTTACATCAAATTTATTTGTTGGTATTTTCATACTGTTGTGTACACTTTTTATATTGACGGTATCTGTCATCACCACATCTCTTGTGTTTATGATAAAATTTTAGCAGAGGAATCTCAGCTCCTATATCAATCATTAAGTAGGTCAAAGCCCTACACAGCGCTTCGGTTACAGCTGGTATTTATTTCCACTGACAAAAATAAAATGAAACTCTATCTAAGATAGCAGGCTGGGATGGTGAAACTGTTATACACACTGCTTGCTAGGACTTTGGGATAATTTATGTGATTTATATTTTTTCACTGTCTCCGTGTACTGCAATCCACCATTAAACTCAGGATATAACAGAATAAAGCAATTACTGGATAATTGCTTTAATTGCTGGATAATTGGTTTAGAGACTTGGCTCTTAGGTTGTTGAAAACCAAACAGGATCTTTCATAAAAGTTGTTAAGAAGTGGCTCTGTTACTACCCTGGTTAACTCCTTGAAACACCTTTGTGAAAAAAAGCCTAATAAAAAATTGGTATCCACCAACAAAACTAATTATTATTAGAGAACTCAGGGACCAAAAATATTATTTTAAACTTAAAAACAGTTATGGCATCAGGATTCCTCTATGTTCCTTCTATGGTATGACCTTGTCATCACATATAAATATACTGGGGACAGAAAGTCTTCAAATATCATAATTAATCTTTGTTATGGATTATTTATTACACAAGAAAGAAGACCATACGTTTAGACTTGAGTAGGACCATGCATGCACAAGAAAAAAGGAAATAGAAAGGACAGCAGATTTTGCAGGAGGGAGACAATTTCAGATAAGAAAAATAGTTATAGTAGGCTAAATTAAATAAAATCAAAGACAAAAATAATCCAGTGCCAGCAATGACAAGAAATGTATTTACTTTCTAAAAATCTGAGAGTATAAAAGGATTTTAGCATTTATGCAATATTTCTGTGAAATCAGTTCAGCTCTTAGAATGCTAACACCACTTTACTGTTATATTTTTATTACTTAGCAGTGTATGGGATACAATCTGAGGTTTTACAACTAGACATTGATCAATCTTATCTATTGGTACAGTTATGCACTGTAAGCTGTTTATATTTAACCTGTTGAACAGTAAGCCTCAGTGAATTTCTTGTAAGTCATGAGGTACCAGTTAACTACTTTCACTTTTACTTTTGTCAAAATCAGATCACAATTCATGTTCATGCAGGGTTTTCAGCCTATCACAGTCAATGGGAGGAGGTTATGTGAGCAGAGACACTATAACTAACAGTCTTCTGTTCTTAGAATTACATCTAAATAGGAGCAATGACTGCATTTATAGACCAGAGCTGATAAAACCCAGTCCAAGGTGAGTTTGTATCACAGACATTACAGACTTTCTAGAACGTTTTTTACTTTTCACAGGGTTTTTCCATTTTGAATCTTTACTATGTGGATTTTTTAAGATGTTGAAAAAGAGGGAAACTACTTATATCTTCTTTGAAATAGCAATGTAAATCTGTGTATTTAGGCAGGAAAATTATTAGATTGTTAAAACACGGAAAAACAAAGCACCGCTATTCAAGATAATTATCAAGAATTCTGCTTTTTTACAATATAAACCTTTTACTTCTTGTCTATATCTTGTGTTTTGTCACTTAATCTTTTGTGTATAATGGACACTCCACTTTCTAAAAATATGAAACTATATTGAGCTGAGTTATAACTAACTCAACAATAAAACAACTAAAAGACTTGGTATACATGCAAACCTTTGTATGCATTTTTGTAAATGGTGGGACATAATTACAGTATTTCCTTTCGTAGGTCATTTTAATGTTTCAAATTCTTTATAAATTTGATCACTGACTGTCATTGGGGTAGATCATTGTTGGTGGAATCCATATTCAGATGTGACTAATGTTCCGAAAGCAGCAGAATCCAGATAAGAACTCTCGGGGTTCATGTGAAGGTGTGGTGTGTTAATTCTTTCCACCTCTGTGCATCTTTCAGAGTGAACTGAGGAAAAGTACATTAAAAATACACCATAAATAGTTCATTATAATAATCTTTAGCTTATTGGCCAAATAAAGCTCCACTTCAACATACACAATTAAAATAAAAAACAATTTAATAAGTTTCAGCTTTCTGGAAAAAAAATATTCTAGATTTTCAGAACAACAAAAAATCAAACAAAAAAACATTGAAGCTAGACCAGATGAGAACTGGAATGCTGGAGCAATAATAGCAAAAATAAAAAAAGAGCATGTTGTTGTATTAAGCGGCTCCATCCACTCTTGGTATGAAGCATCTGGAAGAAAAGCAGGTCTGTTCTAAAAGCCAGAAATCCCCAAGTTTACCATTTCTGATACAACTTATAAAAGACTTAAGGCCTGATTTATCAACGGTTTGCCCTTGTTAAAACCCGCGCAAACAGCACAGCATCCAAAAGCAGGCTCTGGCTGATCTATCAACATGGTGCAGAGCGCATTGCGCCTGTTCAACCCACAGCAAGACGCATGCAATCCATTTAGCGCTTTTGCCCTTGATGAATATGCAATCTGGGCGTTTCTGTGAGAATACGCAAAATATTGGGAGGAGAATAAGCAAAGAAGTAGGCGTTCCAGGCGCAGTGTGATTTATGAAGCATAAAAATGTTTTCGTTGGCTATTTTAGCATCTATTTTTAGCACTTCTAAAAAGCATGTCTTAATTTTGCGCTACCACATTGAACATGGGTTTATTATTGACAAACAAAAATCTAATTCACGCACATTATAAACTAAGAGTAATTAACTCTCTAATGGCCATAAACCTGAGAGTTATGTAAATATTTACCATTTTTTCCCCCAAAGATGCATCATAACTCACTGCGCTCGTCACGTCTCCACCTGGTGAAGATGCACTGAGTGCACATGATCCTAGTGGATCCTCATTGTTTTCTCACTGGATTTCAATTAATAAAATGTAGTAATCATATATAATACCACAATAATAATTGGCATTATATATGACATATTAAAAACTATATTAAGACATCCTGCAGTTTTAATCAATCTAAACCTGCAATCCAATATGTGCATGCAGCTGAGAGGAGCGAATGTTGAAGGAGTTTAATCTTCATTCATTTTAATACTTAACTCTATAAATTCCCTGCGTGTTCATTTTTATCAGAGAGAAGATGGGAGTAATTTAATTTTCTTTTGATTTTAATACAAGAAATCAAATACTGGTTCACAGAGTTCCTTATAACCGATCAAATACTAGTTTACAGAATTTGTTAAAACAGATTAGATATTTAGTTTGCAGGGCTTCCTCACAGCCCATCATGTCTGACAGAGTTTTAAACAGAAACATCAAGTTTTATGTTTTAACACACAGTTAGAGAAACCACCCCTTAACTTTACATATGGCACACAAAACATTATTGGGTCATTCAAACTTTTGCCAAGACCAGGCATAATTAATTACCTTCCTGTTATTCTACTTAAATCGTGACTTTACAAACCAGCTCTAAATAGATTTTTGGCTGTCCATTCTTTCACACATCCTTCCATTGTCAATTGTATGGTGATGCTATCTGCCTGTTCTTTCCTGCTCAATGTCCTGTTTTCTGTGACCCAAACATAGCTGACTCTGCAAAATACCTCTGAAACAATCTTAAAAGTATAATTACAAAGTATGGTAACTAAAACACCTGTTAAGAATTGCTCACGCAATCTTAGTAAATCACCAGCAAATTAAGGACAACCCACTCGTGCAAATTTTTTATTTTTTTTATTTTCATTTTCAGTAATCTTGATAAATCAGCTCCACAGAGCTCAACATCTAACACAAACTGATACAAGGTTACAACAGAAAATTAGAATCTAAAATTTAAAGGTAAAAAAAGGATCTAGAAAAATAGACTTAAAAAGAAAGAAATACAGACAGCTTTAAATAAAAAACACAGTGAGACATAAGGATACAGAGTTGTAAGCTAAACATTTAAGTGTGCGTTACTGTAAAAATACACAGACTACTTTTAGGGTATTGTAAAAGAAAATTGACTTTTTCTTTAATGGAGCCACAACATATTTTTTATAGTAAATATTTCTGCTTTATACTTGGGCGAGACTATGAAAATTGAAAACCTATACATATTTTTCATTTATAATAATTAGTTATATTTACTACAATGACTTGCTGTTTTATTAAACTGTCCAAGGGCGTTAGTTAAAAAAAGAAATCACCGTAATTTTCACAGTTATTCAAGCAATGTACATAAATAATACATTTATAATAATAAATATAAATTGTACATTTTAATGTTAAAAGCATTAAAGATGGTAATTTATACAGAAATATTATGCAACTTGTGAGGTGATTAATTGCAAACAATTTTGTGGTGTTTTTCCTGTTTGTTTTTTAAAGGAAATATAACAAAAACATTTTTTTATGGAAAATTTTTTCATGGAATTCTCACTGTCAAGATTTTGTCTAGTCTGAGAGAGAAGGCCGAGTTTAATTCACTCATCATAAAATAAATTAGGGACCATTGGCTATTTTTTGAGAAAATCTTAAGCTCAAACACAAAGTAAAGGTTGAAAATTTAATTGGAAATTTTTTCTTTTTTTTCAACCTAGACCTTATTTTTTTAGCTATTTTCATGTTTTTTCGGCCCGGAAGACAATCAAGAAGCACTTCTGAGGCGTTAATATATCCAAGGAGTATATTAACATGGTCAAATTAAGTCGTTTGCGGCAGATTAAACCTCATTACAAGCGGCATTTGTACTCCCCCGAGCACTCCCGTTTTACGAATGTATGCTGATCAAGACTGGATGTAAATAATTCTGAACAGCTCAAACTGGCTCCAAAGTTCTCAGTGTCAGTGAAAAAACATTAAAATTGCTGAAATAAATAAATAAATAAAAAGATCCAGGTTGGGAAAAAAACTGAATAAAACTGAATAAAAATCAATTAATTTTGAATGTAAGGAAAAAAAATCTAAATTTCTAAAAACTAAAATTTAATTTAATAAATAAAAAAAATTCCATCCATTATTAATGCTGTCTTTCCTTTGCATGATTGGGGGTGGCATCAATCTAGAGAAGAACAATCTTAGTACAGGTTGCCAGTCCATCACAGAACTGTACATTTATTTCAAATATAATTGCTAAAAAATATGTATGCTAAAAAGGTAATTTTTCAAATTTGAAACAATTAAAAAACAAACTTAAATTTTTAAAATATATTCTGAATAAAAAGGTTTAGAACTTCAGTCTATGTTCTATTTCAACATTTATGGGAGGCCCCTGATGGTTTGGGGGCCCTAAGCAGTGGCTTAGTTTGCTTTTGCCTTGGGCCGGCTCTGTAAACTCTTAAACATGGAGACTGGGGATGGATGCAACACGGGGATAGTTGTAACACTCCCAGTTTGACCAATCAGAAATGAGCTATGGTGATGTCATCATAAAGGTGCGTTCAGACCAAAGTGTCAAAAATGCACAGATCCTCTTTTTTTTGTGTGATTTTTTTATGTTTTTATTAGGATACCATAATATCGTTAATCACAACATATTCTTGCTACATCTTACATTTCAGCTATCATCACAGGCTAAAATTCACAGGTATCCCTTTTTTTAATCCCCCACCCCACCCACATAAAACAAAGAACATAAAATGTATCCATGTAATGCTTTATGTAGACATTTTATACTGGATATCAAATGTTAAAGTTTGAGATCTCTAGCACAAAGAACCACTGAGTTAGAGTTTCTCAAACAAAAAGTGTTACAATCATCACCAATCAATCAATCAATCAATCAAACTGCATTTATAAAGCACTATACAAAGAACCCACAAAGACCACATTCCCATTCCTTCACCCCCAGATTTAAAAGCATGATCAAATTTATAACCCATTCACCCATTCCTAGACATGAATGCAAAACACAAAAATTTCACAACACCTGTGAAAAAATATATTCTGCATTAATTGACTTCTTGATTAAACACAATTCAATCAAAGTTATATATTGCATCTTAAAACATCAAAGTGCCATGCTATTGCATTGTAAAAGAGAAATATATCAAATTTCTACCACAATATACCTGAATCAGTTAACCACATCATGATTTCTAAATTATTTAACCAAATTATATTATTTTAATAAATGCCCTGGCATTATAAGTGAATATTGCTATTTTTTTATTTTAGAGATAATAAAAGTGGCAAAACCGAGATGGATCTTTATATGTGATGAACCTATATCATTCCAAATCTTAATAGAATGACATGCAGTTGAAAATCTGTTTCATTTTTAGTGGTGTGCTGGGGAGAATCGTCTGGACACAAAACAGATGCAAAGATGCCAATTTCATCTACAGCAGCTGCAAGCGATGGCAAAGGTAATATTGTTTGAAGGATATATGATATTTTTTCAGATTCTGCACATTAAAATATGAAATGCTTTGCAGTTTAATGACAGTTTTCTCACTTTTTTTGCAGGAATGCCTCATCTCACACTTGTGTTAATTGGTGAAACAACATCCATTGATGTTGAGCCGAATAATCTTCTTCTTGACCATGACACGGAAACACGGGTGGAAGAGTTTTCATCCTTCCTGTACGATCTGTCTGGGCGCCACATCTCCGTCGTTAACATGCTTGGTCTTCAAAATAATGATGACACTCTATTATATCAGTCTGTCCATGCCTTTATCCTGCTGATACCAAATGGCCAACATATAAGTCAGTACACTACAGGAATGTTGTGGTTGCAAACAACATTTGGGAAAGAGAAAATTCTTCCTGTCATGACAGTTGTAACCCATAAAACTGATGAGAAATGTGACAGTGCTTTGCAGGAGCTAAAAGATATGAAAAGTTTTTCAGAAAAAAGATATCACACGTGCATGCGAAGTATGTCAGATGCTGAAGAGATAATAAGTCTTCTGGAAAAAATTGAAGCCATGCTCTCTGCAAAAGATCCAGAATACTGTTGTGAGCAATCTGCCGGAAAAAATGGAAACCAGAAGGGGAAACTAGATGATGTACCACACAAAGAAAAAATCAAGTCAGGTATGATTTACCTTGACTAAAACTTTACGTTTTTTAGTCAAATTAACCTATGTAAATTGTTATTACTTGATTTTGAGTATTGAACAAATTAATCAAGCTAAAGTTATTCGATTAAAAAAATACAAATTTACATTCAGTATAGTACCATGGCAAATGATTTTTCATAAAGTCTGCTGATATACAACTACTGAAACTCTCACTGCAGATTTTGTTGATATGCAGTTCTGCAGATACCCTTTGGTAAATCATAAGATTATATAACCTGCTCTTTTCTTTCCCTAAATTCTTCAACAGGAGAAAAGGTTGAGAGCGAATCTAAAGTCAAGGTAAGATTAACTGTATTAAATACCACAATTTTCAGAAGAATAGTAGCTACTAATAATAGCTACTTGTTTGAAAATAGACATGATCACCTTTTTATCTGAACACACAACAGAACAGAAAACAGTAACATATTTCAGCAGTAAAAAAAGATTTCATTACTTTTCCAAACAATTTATGTGTAGGTTAAATTTTGTTTATTTCAGTTCACTTTGTTGCAATCCAATGGCTTCAAAAAAGTCTGAAGACATTAGTGAAAATATTGTAAAGTAAAACATAAATTGAACAATAAAATAGAATGACGAAGGTACAACCGAAACAGTTAAAACGCTCAGTAATTGACGTTTGGAAACCTGCTCCAAAACAATAAAAAAGATGAATGTATTCATCTCACGCCCTGCACTCATTTTACAGCTTTGATTGACAAAGGAAGGAAGGAGTGCTTGTACTCGTTATGCTCACATAAGGGAACTCTATCACTTTGCCTGAGATCAATAAGATGTACTCGGACGGCAGTACGTGAGAAGAATCATTCAGAATAGAATCGGCTTTTCTGAGGGCGGCCTGCTCAAACAGTTGTGAAAGTTTATTAACTCACACGATTCTTTACACCATCCTCCAGCACCAGAATTTGTGCGAGGTGTGTGTTACGTTTTATTTGTCATGGTAGTTTACCAGCATCTGTGGGAAAAGTATGTTTTATTTGTGAGTAGGAGGAAAGCTTCAGTAACCTCTGCCAGCATCAAGAAGGATTGCTGAGATACTTTGTTTAATCGAGGTTTCAGTTCCGATGATGAAAATGACATACACAGCAAAGTGGTAAACTTCAGATAACACTAGAATGACAGCAAGCTTTATTTTAGACATTCATTTAATTGCCACTTGGCCATTGCTTCAACAGTACCTTCCTGCAGTTACCATGAACAATGCATATCAGAAATCTCAAGTGGAAGTTAGTTCAATACTGTAAGTCACTAAATTGTAATGTTAACTTTTTAATTGATATAGCTGCTCCTAAATGTTGAAATAAATGAATGGATCATATTGGGTTTAGGCACTGATCCTCGAATATTAGGATTGGGAAAATAATAAAGTTAGGTTTAGGAAATACTCCTTGATTCTTATGATTAGTAATAAATCAACCAGGCTGTCAGTCAGAGACGAGAAAGGCTACTTTTAATGGGTACATAAATTTAATATTAAACTCCTCTAACAAAAAGGGTCTAGAAATATTCTATATTTGTTCATCGATGCATATATTTGTACAATTAACTCCGCTGGCTGTCTGTCCTTGTAATTGTATGTTGTATACTCCATTTGTCTTCTTGTTGTATAATTGCACTCTGTTTGATAAAGTTGCTGCGGGAAAAAAAACATTCGGTAGGGACATCAAATAAGTAATACATATATTACATGAAGAAGAAACCCCTGCTTAGGAATTCTCTTAGTCTTCTTGTTGTCTTATGGGGGTTTCCACTTGGGACTTCTGATGTGGATTGGATATATGTTGGTAACTTTGTCGGGTATACACACACACACATATGTACATATATATATATATATATAGATATAGATATATATATATATAGATATAGATATAGAAGACCAGAGGCTCTTTGGGCCTAACTCGACAACGGAACCTCTGATAAGTATGCACAAAGTTGCAGCCTTTCAGAATTTCTTCAGGAATATTTTGGCTAGGTTTCTGAATTTTCTGTGTAAATATTACTGCATAGACTGTGAATACCACAAATTGAAACTGTAAGGTTGATGTAATGTAATATGTTTTTTAGTGTGGACATGGTGCTGAAGAACAATATAAAAATTATGACGACAGCAGAGAAGAACAACCTGAAAACAAGACTGTTCAATGTGAACCAAAGGAGGAAGGTAAAATTTTCTAATCCATCAATTGATTTATCCATCACGATGAATCTATAACCTTCTGACCACACCTCTTGAAAGCTACATCTAGAGTAGAAGCTGTACATATTGTCCATTCAGAACAAAGATTTCCCAAATCACTCAAAAGATGAAAAAAATTGACCCAAAGGTGATGAAGATTCTCTGAACTTCTGACAGATTTCACTCATTTAGGTTTTCACAGGTCCATCTGGCATCCTTCCTTCCACCTTATCAACCTCAAAACTAGGAGCTTTTGCCCCTCTCCTCCGAGTGCCCAAAACAAATCATTGCATTTCTGATCGCGATTTGCCCAAGGTGAACTTGTAGCACTGTTGCCTTGCTGCGAGAAGGTCCTTAATTTGTCTTTCTGCATGGAGTTGGCATGTTCTCCCTGTGCTTGTGTTTTTCTCTCCAGGTATTCAAATTTTTTGCTCAGTCACACACAACATTTGTTTAATTGAATACTTTAAATTGCCATTAATTATTAGCATTCACATACAGGATTGTATCTGTGCCCTGTTGTGCCCTATGATGGAATGGCAACCTGTCCAGAGTGTACCCAACCTCTCGTCCATTGGCTACTTGCCCTGGGAAAGTGGTTCCCAAACTATTTCTAGTTCAAGTTCAATTCATATATATAGCACATTTAAACACAATAACGTTGACCAAAGTGCTTTACAGAGTTTATTAGAAGTCAAACAAAGACACAAACTAAAACTAAATTAAAAGAACTCCCCCACCCAGTAACTGTCATACTGTATTGAAAGCCAGTGAATACAGATGAGTTTTTAAAAGTGATTTTAAAAAAATGCCAGTTGGAGCCTGTCTGACGTGTACAGGTAGGTTGCTCAACAGTTTGGGGGCTACCACTTTAAATGCTCGATCGCCTCTGTTAACCAGCGTGGACCTTGATACTGTTAAAAGCAAATGATCATTTGATCTTAGAGCTCTAGAAGGTGCATACGGTTGCAGAAGCTCATAAATACACTGGAGCCTGTCCATTCAGGGCTTTATAAGTCACGAATAAAAATTTTAAATGATTCCTGTAGTAAACAGGAAGCCAGTGAAGAAAAGCAAGCACCCGGGTAATGTGCTCACACCTTTTAGTATGCGTCAGAGGACAAGCTGCAGCATTTTGGACCAGCTGCAGTCTTGCAAGGCAGGTCCTATTGACTCCAACATATAAAGAGTTACAATAGTCAAGATGAGACGTAATAAGAGCATGGATTACCCGTTCAAAGTTTTTAAAGGATAAAAACGTTTTCACTTTTGATAAAAGCCTCAGTTTAAAGAAAGCTGGACAACAGAGCGTATCTGTTTTTCAAAGGTGAAACTGTTGTCAAAAATGACCCCCACATTTTTAACATGCGACTTGATAGAATACTTGAGTCTATGCTTGTCAAAAAGGGAAGGGCTTGGATTGCTTCTTGGTCCAAACATGATCAATTCAGTTTTAATCAGATTCAAATTCAAGAAGTTTGTATCCATCCATGATTAAACTTCTGCGTGACACTGAAATAATGGGTCTAGTGAAGCAGAACAGTTATTCTTCAGCTGAAGGTAGAGCTGCGTGTAATCGGCATATGAATGAAAAGAAATATTGCATTTTCTGAAAATTAGGCCAAGTGGAAGCATGTAAATGGAAAACAAGATTTGGCCCAAAACAGATCCTTGGTGAACTCCACAAGTAAGGGGAGCTGAGGAAGAAGTGTAATCGCCAAGGGTCACTGAAAAACTCCTCTCTAAAAGAGCTGAACCACTCTAATCGGCCCCACTAGAAAATATTCACACACACACACACCCTCCCCCACTTTCACACCCATCAATCAGTACTGCAACAATTATTTGACATGTCCTGTTTTAAAGTAGATAACTCATTACATAATTTAGGTCTGGACTCAACTGTTTAGACTCTACATATGGGGAGGAGAACCATTTGATGCCATGCTCTGCACCCTGTCTATGCTTAATTGATACAGCAGCTTAGGAGTGCGACTGTGACAGCTGCAGCTTGGTACAGACGTGCTCCAAAGACCAAGTGCCAGCCACCAGCAGCAAATTGCATCTAGTACTGGCTTTGCATGTAATACTGAAGAATCCCGCTAGGGGGCAGAGTACAGACTCAGACCGTATTTTGCCAAATAAGAAGTAAAATAAAAATGGTGACCGTAGGAGATCATTAGCTGGTTAATATTCAGATAACAACAGAAAAAAAGACGGCAGAAAAGTATCGTAGATGGTATGTAAAACATATTTACAGCTATTGTGAATTTCTTTACTACTGGTTTTGCCACCGTTGACTGTGTGTACCTATAAGACGGTCAAATAGCGTTCAACACTCCCCCCTACTTGTTACTCGCAATAGTGCTTGTAAAAGATATGCTGTTCGGTTCTCGTCTGACCTTTTAAAGCCAATAAACTTCTAAACTACAGATGTAACTCCTCTTTTTGTAACTACTTCCTTAACATAGTGTGCTTCACTCTGATAGCTCTTCCCAGCAGCTACAATTAGTTAAAAACGTTACTTTTCATGCTGTGGTGAAGAGTGTGTAGCAGTGAAATCGGTCACCGCTGAAACACTTCCCCACATTAAATGTTCCAGAACTTTTCTGGACTATTCACCGCTATAGCGGTATTTTAAAAATTCATATCATAATGAAAATAAACACTGGTTTTCGGTATGAACCGGTATACTGACCATGACTACTCAACAGCCGATTCTAGTTCACCTTATCAATCAGCAGGCTGTTGCCTCTTTTAGATCCAAGAAGCTCCAAACCTCATCAGTGAAGTTACAGTGAGCGTGCTGAAGTCCACTCCTTTATTAGCATTGGCTAACAGGCAAAATGAGGGGGAGTTCCCGGCAGAGCTGGGTTATATGGACATGTTGAAACGTGACACCACGCACCCAAGCTTGTGGGATTGACAGCCACTTTTATGACCATGAAACTGCTTTATATAAAAACTTTTAATCAATGTTTGTATCAACACTATGTTTTTCTTTATGGCCGGTCAGCCATCTGATGATCCAGATAGTCCTGCCTAAAACTGTAGATTAACACCACTGGTTAAACTCGCCCTACCATGTGGATGATCGGTATTAAAAATATACACTTGTATGCCTTATTTGCTTCAGCTGTGTAAAGTCAAGGCATGATGATCAAATAATTGTCGATATCCCCATACTAAACTGGCAGCAGTCATATTTGAGGACTTTCATCCTGTAGCTTGTTAGTTGTTTGAAACGGGTCAGGAATCTTTGACCTACATTTAGTTAGCTTTGCGATGTGTCATTTTTGATCATCTGCACACAGATGATTTAGGTTTTATTTTGTTAGTCTGATTGTTCAACCGCGACCGCATGGCTTTGCATAGCGGGTGTGGAAGCTTTTTTTTCTTCCAGTGTTGTATGCATGCACGAAAGTATGTGGATGAAAACCAATGGCCGCTGGCTGCTCTGCTTTGTGACCGAATACCATGGAGGCCACCATTGCTCCTCCATTGCTCTAGAACCTCCATTTGGCCACTAGGCCCAAATTGAAAAGCATTGGACTTTAGAAACGTTAAAAACAACTTTAATGCCTGGTGCCCCATTGTTTTAAACTTTCTATGGCTACATATTCTTCCTGAGATAACGCTTGGCTCATAAAAAGCCTGGGCACCAGGCTGGTTTTCGTAAGATTATTTTTTTTAATCTTGCATAATTAATGAGGGGGCCGAGCCAAGTTTAGCATCAGAGCTAACGGGGAGCAGAATGGGAGCGATTACAACCGAACTACACGCCCATACACGCCCCACGAGGGCAGAGTCTACAGTGAAGATCCCGCCCCTATGCCCTTTTTAGGAACATACTGCGTCAGAGCTGGGGAGGAGGAGTCTCTGAATCCGCCATGAATTCCCCCATGAAAGTGTGTCATTCTGGTAAACGGGGAGGAGTGAGGAGGCGCTGTCTATTCTTTTTTACAGTCTATGATGAAAACAATACCATTCCATGTGTCCATCGGAGTGATGATGTCACACAAAGTTATTTTCTTGTTGAATGCCTGCTGGGATTCCCAGTTTTATAGCTGGAGGTCTGTGATTACCATGGTTGTGGAAAAACAGTAAAAAAACATTGAAAAAGCAATCAAGCTGTGATCCTTTGTGTGGGAAAAAAAAGTTATTCGGATGTTGAGAAGTGATGTTCGTCCTTTACAGTGCCATCACCTGATTTCTCACTCAGATGCTGGCTAAGCCACATTGAAGCCATCAAAGAAACAGGAAAATGCAAAAACGAAATTAAATATGAAGAAATCTTGAACAGTTTTCTGATTTCCTTAAATCGAGTTGTATGCTTGGCACCGTTGCAGGCAAAGCATAACTGCAAGCAAAGCAGTAGCGTTCATGTAGCCAACTGGAGTGAAGGCAGGTCAATAGTAGCTCTTCTGAGGCTGTTTACCATGTAGCAGCTGCCATGTCCCTGGACTTAATAAAAGCATTAAGGCTAGTTTCTGTGGCCACAGAGAAAAACTACATACCTCCAAGGCAGTTCTTCCAACAACAAACTTGTGATAGTATCAGACCTAGCTACTTTTCACCTGTTACAAAGCAGAAGTTTAACATAATAAAGAGGGAGCACATAAAACGTAGGTCAGCATACCAGCTTCAAACCAGACGGCAACACAGGACAAGACCCAAGACAATGCCGCCAACAGTGCCCAGCCTGTGGCAGCAATTTGCTGCAATCAGGTGCTGTTCATAAAAAGATTACGCCATCCCAGGAAAAAGGGTGGAATGGGGGTGGTGTCTGGGATATTGACGTGCAGGTCTGTGCATAAACTAAATGACGGAAATTTTTGTGGTAAACAGAGAAAAGAGTTGGACATAACCTGAAGCACTGCTGCTCAAGTGTTTTTGCGAGCCGCTATAAGGTGGCTGTCCTTCACAGTCCCCACTAACTGTCTGGTACTCTGCTCTTCAGCTATGAGGGTCAGCCTCACTCCAGTTTGCCATTTCAGCTGATACAGTTTACAAATGTTAAATTAACTCCCTATATTTACTTATATTTTACATACAGTTGCCAATAAGGGCTCTTCACACATTTGACACATCATCATGACATCACTCTCTACTGTGGCAAGGGTGATCTTCATTCCTAGGACTAGCGTTCTGACAATATTGAGGTAATATTACTACCAAGCTTGCCGGCACAAATGCTGCAATATTTCAGCAACGTCATAACACCATAGTGCATTAATAAGACACACCGTGGCGAAAATATAAATCCTAAATGCAGGCAGAGTGTGTTTTATAAAAACGCCTTACATGACAGTGAATCATGAATAAATGCACCAAACATATTCAATGAGCCTCATACCTCCAGGCTGAGGCAAGGTGCATTTGCTCAATCAGCAGACAGCTCAGTGTTGTAACGTTGCTTGGCATCATTGGTCCTTTTATATTCTACAATCTAGCTGATGACATAGCTGCTGGCAACCAGAACCATGTGCATTCTATAAGTCTTGCATGAGAATGCTTCCAACCACATAAAGAGTGATAGATTTGGTCAGGATCCACAACGATGTGGATGTTATATTGCTTTGATTTTTTAATAAAAGAATTGAGCCACGAAGCTCAAGTTTACCAGTCAGTCAAATGTCCATCTCTCACCTGATCATGTTAAAGAGTAATGAATGGATTAATTGTTATGCTACCTTCTTAAATACAAACATACGTACATACAAGTAAAAGAGTTGGCCATCTTTGAATAATGACGGAAATAAATTTTGCTTTTTCTAGGTGCGTTACCTATGGATGTCAGTCTACCTCAACAACAGGTTAGACATTTTTCTTTTTAATTTTGTATTGTTTAACAAACATTTAATGATCATTATTTTTATTCTTTTACAGTCTTTTACCAATCCTTCAGAGGAAAACGGAAAAAAATGTCAAAAAGAATTTGAGACACTGCTTGGAAGACTTCATCTCCCGGAACAACATCAACAGATGCTGTCATCAGAGGACTTTGTAAAAATAGGTCCACCTGTAAAACAGACTGACATCTTTGAGAAAGACCTAGTTCATGCTTTTCTTCAGAAGTTACTGATGTTAGATTATAGAGCCAGGTACATTCCTGTCCAACAAGAAAGCTCTGATGTTAACAATTCACAGGCTTTTCCAGTGTCTGAAACTGCTGTTAGAGATGACGATGACTTAGATGCTCTTTTTACAACTAGTTTAGACTTAGATCAGTCGAAAGAGAATAATGTTCACCCAATGGATGTTCAAATGGCAATATTTCACTGCTCAGACTGCTTCCTTAAACAGAAAATGATCACAAAGCTGTCACAGTGTCAGTATGCCTTACCACTGCTTGTCCCCGATCCTGTGACAACAGATATTGAATGTCCTCTTTGGACATTCAGACAAATAACAAAAACATGGAAAATAGGCCCAATGAAAGAAAACTCAACCACTGTCACAATGAAGAGCATGCCAATCTACAAAGCTGAGACTCCCCTGGTTTCATTTTTCAGACTGGGCTCTATGTCTTTGTCCAAATCTCAGCTGATGAATGCCTTGATCAATGACCGCCACAACACATTCTTCCACAGAAACTGTCCAGGCAGCACCAAATCTCGTCACTTGATGGACGGTGTGGCAGAGATTGCTTGGTACTGCCCAGCTGGAAAACCCAATGATTTCTTCACTGACTGCATTGCCTTTTGTAATCTTCATGGGGATTCTCTGGCAAATGTAAAACAGTGTGAAATACTGGCTGAACTTTCTTCAGTGATTGTTGTTCTTGTACCAACTTTGGAAAAAAGCCATGAAAGTACTGCAGTCATTTCAATGCTTTACAAGTCTTCAAAGCCTCTGATTATTCTCAGTGCCGACAATGAGTCTAGTGCAGTTCAGATGAAACTACAAAAATACAAACTGGGTCTGAAAGAAAGAAGCCAGTCAGATGTTTCTGGAGAATTGAAAAAAATTATAAGAAGCCTCTTGTCTGGACCCCACAAAACATTCCAGCTTGAAACTATGGCTAATGTGTCTGGTATTAGAGTAGATGAAGATGAGAAGGTCTGCCAGAATGGGAAATCTGCTGCCATGGAAATAGCTGAATTGGTTGAAAGGATGGATATTGCCAAAATCAAAGATACATTTCTTCCCTGCCAAGGCCAACTTTGGTACGAGTGGTGTAAAATCAATAAAGAATTACATCATTTAAAGGGACACATTGAGAAAGAAAAGGGACAAAAGAATCAACAGTTGATGGAACTACGACAGAAACAGCGTGACGTCTCTAATAGTAAACTGATGAGTTTATTCACTCAGAGCCTCAAGAGTTTGCCACCAAAAGAAAGAGAATACTTCCTGAAATGGACTCAGATCTTGATAGATGCTCTTTCCACAGATGATCTTTCTTCCATTCTCCAAGACTATGATGAAACATGGTCAGTGGTATTGGCTCTAAAGAGGAAACATGACAAATCGGCTCGGTTAAAAGGAAAACAAGCTGAACTAGAGCAGTTATCAAAAAAGCTCCAATCAGCAACTTTTGGTCTGGAACACATCTTCAGAGAGATGGGACAGATCTATGAAGCCCACAAATCTTTGAAACAATCACTGGGCCATGGGACTGAATGGACTAAATACCCTGAGCTGGCGGCAGATCTGATGATATCGGGGCATCCGATGGAGCTGATGGATGGTGATGCAGGTCATGTGCCTTTAATATGGATCTCTAGTCTTTTACAGGAAGTCATCAAGAAACTGGGTGACAAGAAAGTCTTTGTGTTGTCAGTTCTGGGTGTACAAAGCAGTGGAAAGTCAACAATGCTGAATGCTATGTTTGGACTGCAGTTTGCAGTGAGCGCTGGGAGGTGCACCAAGGGTGCCTACATGCAACTGGTTAAGATGTCAGAAGAAATCAAGGATAACTACAAGTTTGACTATATTCTTGTTGTGGACACTGAAGGACTGCGGGCTCTTGAGTTAGCAGGTAATGCTACCCTTCATCATGACAATGAACTTGCAACATTTGTTGTTGGTCTGGGAAACATGACATTGATCAACATCTTTGGTGAGAACCCATCTGACATGCAAGATGTCCTTCAGATTGTTGTGCAGGCTTTCATGAGGATGAAGAAAGTTAAGATTTCTCCAAGTTGTGTGTTTGTTCATCAGAATGTTACAGATATTGCAGCAGCAGAGAAAAACATGGATGGAAAAAGACGCCTGCAGGAAAAACTGGACCAGATGGCTCAGCTAGCTGCCAAAGAGGAAGTATGTGATGTTCAGTGTTTCAGTGACGTCATTGCATTTGATGTACAAAAAGATGTGAAGTACTTTGCTCAGCTATGGGAGGGAAGTCCACCAATGGCTCCTCCAAATCCAGGATATAGTGAGAGTGTCCATGAACTGAAGTCCATTATCCTGTCTAAAGCCTCACAGTCTACTGGGGTCACTCTGTCTCATTTCAATGCCAAAATTCGGGACCTATGGAATGCCTTGATGAATGAACACTTTGTTTTTAGCTTCAAAAACACCCAAGAAATTGCAGTTTACAGAAAACTGGAGGTCCAGTATGGGAACTGGACTTGGGCCCTGAGGAGTGAGATGCTGAACATTGAAAACCAACTTTATCCCAGGATTGAAAAAGGCCAACTGGTCAAAGTTGAGCTCAGTTACCTTACCAGAGAAATGAGTGAAAAATATAAGGAAATAACAAAAGCTATTGTGGCCTACTTTGAAGATGAAAATGACAAGGAAATGTTGGTTCAGTGGCGAGGCCGATTTGAGAACAAAATCAAAGACTTTCATGAAAAACTTTTGAAAGGTGTTAAAAGAAAACTGGATGAAGTTATCCAACAGAATAATGCTCGAAAAATGCTTGACAACAAGAAGACAGAGTTTGAAAACAAGCTGCTCCTTAAGAGCAAAGAACTCGCTCACCAGTTAAAATGCATTGGAGCTGATGAAGAGGAACTAAAAGCACAGTTCACCTCTGTTTGGAGTCACTGGGTCAAGGAATTAATATCAGATACAAAACCCATTGAAAACATAAACTTGGAGGAAGATCAGTTAGTTGTCCTTCAAGATCTTGGAATTGAATGGGTTCTAATAAATGAGTCAAAAAGAAATCAAAGATACAAAAACTTGTCTGAAACTGGAAACTATTTTGATTATATAACCCAAAAGAAGTATCAAAAACTCTATGATGAAAGTCAACAATCTAAAGAAATCAAGAGAGAAGCCGATAAAGAGACAGGTGGACAAAGCACATCTTTCTTTGGCAGATTCCAACAATGGATTGGAATAGCACAAACAACTGAACAACATGTGGAGAAAAATAAATCAAAAAATCCCTTTCACCATGAAGAACAGGAACAGATTAGATTATTTATAAAAAATTCAGAAAAAGAATGTCTTATGGCCATTAAGTCCAAACCTGTAGCAACAAGAGGTTACAGATCCACCTACTTGCAGGAACTTGCCAAAAATGTCAAACAAAGAGTGACGGAGTTCGAATCAGGCCGTAAATTTACTTTAAAGAAGGAGTTCACCATTGATCTTATACTGTATGTGTTTGACAGGGCAGAAGGTTGGCTAATAAAATCCCACCACATCTACAAACAGAACAATGATGCACTCACCTATTTGAACAGCAAGAAAACTGAATATTACAACATTTTTCGCAGCTACTGCAAAGGAAGCTCATCTGCTGTGGTGTTTGGAGTAATTATGTGTGAAAAGCTCAAAGTTTCTGCTATTGAAGCCATCTGTAACAAAACTGCAGTTGATATTGCTGGAGAGATGAGGGACAGTTTCCCAGCATTCAGTGGAAACAGATTGAACTTAGAGAAACACGTGTTGGCATCTCTGGCAGAGAATGAAGACTTTAACAGTTTCATCACCTATATCCGAAATCCAAGAAAGCAAGTAGAGGCTTTCATCAGAGAAGTGGTAAAGAAATACATGTTCACTACACAGGAAGGTAAAGCCCAGGCTATTCTCAAGAAAAATGTAGAAGACATCACCAGGGTCATCGGTCAAGCTTTGTTTGAGGCAACAGATGAAGTCAAAAAGAAAAATGGAGATATAGAAATGTGGGTGGAGCAATTTTCCAGTAAACTAAAACAAAAGTTGACACTTGATACCATTAGTTGTCAAAACTTCAGTGACATTAACAATTTTGACTTTCTTAAAGAAGAGATTGAGAAAGGCCTCAAAACAGTCATGACAGAAATGAGCAAACTCTCCCTTAGAAAGGTGAATGACTACAGGCAGAAGCCTGAACAGATCCTTATTGATCAGCTCACTAACTGCTGCTGGGAAAGGTGTCCATTCTGTGCTGCTGTTTGCACCAACACTCTGAAGGACCATAGTCCTGAGAAGCACAGCGTTCCTTTTCATCGACCCTCTGGAATTGAAGGTTGGCATGTAAGAGGAACAATTGACCTGGTCATTGATTTCTGCACCACATTAGTTGCAAGTGACAGAAGCTTTTACACTGATTCTGAGTCGCAGACCGCCATTCCTTTTAAACAGTATCCAACTGCGGGGGGGGAATATGCTTTGTGGAGCATTACAGCTGATGCCTCTAAGTTGGCCTACTGGAAATGGTTTGTCTGCCGCTTTCAAAAACAACTCGAAAAGTACTATGACTTGAAATTCCAGAATGATGGAGAAATTCCTCTGGAATGGAATAACTTCAGTAAGGAGGAGGCCAAGGAAAGTTTGAATGAAATGTGTAATTTGTGAGGAAACTGCTACCACTCTCTACAGTTAGAGATACCAAGGTTATCTAAAATTAATCGCTAGATGTGAAATGTATCTGGTTTCTCCTCTGCTCAGTTTATTTATTTGTAAAGATCCTGGAGATGTCTCGTAGCCAGTGGCGTTGCCAGCTGATTTTGCCGGAGCTCCCGCCCCAAATATTTTCTGTCTAGCCCCAGATCTTTTAACACCATACCACACTATGGCTTGCCATAATCAGAATGACTCTATTGTGGGGAACAGCCACTAACCTCTCCTAATGAGGTTGCATTACTATATGCAAAACTTGTTTTAGTGTATGTAATTTTGAGCAATTTGTTTAATATTTGAAAGCAGTGTTTGATTTTGAGCACAGGTAAAACTGTTTTGAGGCGAAAGTTAGATTTTGCAAGAGGAGTCAGATGTTTTGCAAATCATGCTTGAAGCTGGGGTTTTGTGCTAAGTGTTTTGAGAAAATGGAGCAAGGTTTCAGGAATTGTGCTTTAGCGGTTGAGAAAAACTGTAATGACGATACTCGTAACATTTAGTTTTTCTAACGTTGTGTTATAGAAGATGAATCAGAAAAGGCAATTTTATTCCAACTGTAATACTACATTTTAAAACATATACAAAAGCAAATCAAAAATGGGCAAAAACAAAGCATCTCTGAAGACATAATAAATGAAGTAAGTGAAGTAAGTGTCAGTATTCTCTGTGTGAGAAAATGTCCCAGCTACTTTTGAAGACAAAATAAAAATGGCACCTTTTTCAATTGCCTTACTAAAATTCTAGTACTTATTACATTTTCTAAATTTTTTAAACTCAAGTATGCATGATACATGATATTTCTTGTGGTTACCTAAAAGGGTTTAGTAATTTTTGTTTTTTTATGAGGGAGGGTCCCCACATATTGGTATCAGTTTATATCGGTACCGGAAATTATGAGTTAGGCTGTGAAGTGTTGTTTTTTGTTGGGCTTTGTGAAATAAACTATTCCTTGATCAGCCAAAAAAAATTATATTTATAAGACCTCTGTGTTTTATTGAAACTTTTGTGAGTTCAGAGTTTTTGTGAAGGATTTTTGTTTTTCTGATCATTGCCCTTATAATATTTCTCATATTGTCATTCAAGCTGAACAATAGCTTTATTTTCCTACACATATCTTTGGAACAAAATATCATTTACAGAAGTAATATTTATACAAATAAAATGTGTGTAATTAATGGAGTGTTCATGATGTCTCACAAAAATGTTATGCATAGTAAAGGGGAATTATCAATATGTAGAATACTGACTAATCTAACGAAGAGTGAATCTTTACCTAAAGCAGTGTTTTTTCAGCACTGGTCTTCAATGCACGCTGTCCAGCATGTTTTAGATGTTTCCCTGCTTTAGCACACCTGATTTCAATTGATGGGTGATTAACAGGTTTTTGTTAAATTACAATCATATAAATCAGGCGTGTTAAAGTACGGAAACATCTAGAATAAACAGGTAGATTGTGCAATGAGGATCAGGGTTTGGAAGCACTGACCCATGGTAACGGACACGTCTACTTAAATTTGTTACGCATCAAGTTTCATTAATCAATAATATTCATTACCTTTATTTAGCTATCTCATATCCACCAAAAGTATTACCAAAAGTGTTACTTTAGCTTAGATTCCAATCTTTTAGTGGTCTTAAAACAAAATCTATTAAATTTGAACACAATATACAACAGGACACAATAATGTATGAGCTACTTTGTACAGTAACAATTTGTATCTAACGACATTGGTTTAAATAATTTTTAAATTCAGATTTTTTTAAGTCATCATGCATTTTTCTTCCAGGCCTCAGTAGATCTTGAAGCTTGTGAGTTTGAAATCCCCTGCCACTCGGATGTAAGTGATAACATCCATGTCTGTACCATTCGGAAAGTGGACTTCTTGTCCGTCAGGAAGCTCCACCTCAAACACGTCTCCAGACAGTTTCAACACAATCTGAAAGAGAAAGAATGCTTGTGATTTTTTTTTTTAGCAAAATAGCTACATAACTGAATATAACAACAGGCAGGAAAATAAATATGTTTTTGTGTGTTTATGATGACTACAATTTCATATTTAAAAAGAATTATGAACCAAGATCTGTTGGTTCAAGACAAACAAAACCATCTTGTTGTGAAGCCAGAGTTTTTCACCTTCACATCACCGCCCCTTTTCAGAGAGTTGTGTATTTCCCTCTTTTCATCTCCCCACCAACCCGCTGTCTTGGAGTTGCACACTAGAACAGCTCCATCTTCATCATCATGAAAACGGGGGTTAAAGTGCAGCGCCAAGTCATCTGGGGTCAAACCCAGGTCGATTTGGAACCTGTTTGGATCATATATCAGATTTTTTTTCTTACAGGAAGAGTTTACTCTACTGATCTGCACCCATTTATGAATAAATGTGGGGGGAAAAACCCGATAGATTTAACAATTTAACATGTTTTTCTACCAGCTGTGCTTTTCCTCAAGCATGAATATTCAGAATCACATTAAAATCCAGGCTTACAGCTATTAATTGATATGATGTGTCTTACCTTTCAGCATCATGCAAAATTTCCCCCTTCACTTTCAACTTGTCTCCAGGTCTTAAGTTCACATTCTTTAGTTCAAGTTCCTGTGAAAAGCAGTCTGGGTTTCAAACAACATCAACTAACTAGAAAATTCCTTTAAAATATAAATATTTGAAGTGTTTGATGCTGTTATTTCAGATAAATGTGGCCTCCAGCTAATGAAAACCAAACATTTATTTCCTATAAAATATGAACATTATATAAGACCATTAAAAAAGGATTTTTAAAGCAGATATGTCATTTTATAACCTACACAATCATGAGGAAGACTGCTGACTTGACAGCTGTCCAGCAGAAGTTCATTGATACCCTTTGCAAAGATGGACAAACAACAGGGATAACTGTAGCCTTCAGAAAATTTTGAAGCAAACCCCATTCAAGAGTTTGGGCATTGACTGCTGCTAAAGTCAGTGCTTTAAGAGCCACTGCAAACTCTCTTGAGGTCTAACGTAAATTTGCGGGAGTCACAGATTCTTTGAGAAGCCATGTCTCCTACTGATGTTGGTCCACTGTATATTATCAAATCCAATGTCAACACAGCCATCTACCAGGGTATTTTCTGGCCTTTCTGTCTTCTGTCTAAAAGCTGTATGGAGATGCTGATATAAAGCTACATTCTGGGTTATTTCAGCGAGTGAGTAGATTTTTTTTTTTAAACCAACGTACAAAGGCCCCTCCCAAAACTTCTCCATGACCGCTCTCTGCCATTATGGTGACTGTAAACAGGAAGACACGGAGCACATCCACAGGTTTGTGTGATGCGCATGGACGTTGATTGACAGGCGACTCAGTAGAAATTTTAATTCTATTGAATAAAAAAAATCGGTGCTCAGTCTGAATTGCATAGAGGTCTGTGGGAGGAAGGAGGGACTTACGAAAAATAACAAATGTTGTGGAGAACTAGCCTTTTATCATAGTACTGAACCCCACATAATTGTAAAGATATATGAAACTTTAATACCTAAATAAATTCTCCGGAATGCAGCTTTAACTCTCCAGCTGGACTTTGTACCCGGTCACACATCCAAAGGTACCAATATTGCTTTAATGTCCATAGTATCACTACTTGATTGATAAGTACATTAGCCTGACTAAACCCTATAACAAGTCTATGGATTATTGTAAAGAGGAAGATCAGAGACACCAAAGTCAAAAATGAAGTTTGCTATCAAAGCAACTTCGGCTTCTTCAACAATTCAAAAGGTCACGGGATGATGATCGCCTCAATACTTTGCTACATTGATACATTAATTCATACAAAAAGATCTAGGACAGGTATTCAATGCATCTACATGAAAAGACAGAACTATTTAATAGGCAAAAATTTTCGTATAACCAAATCACTTTTCTCGTCTTATGTTGTGTCCAAATTTTTTGTATTAAATTTCTAAATTTACCTTTTTTAAGATATTTACTGAAGTACAGAGGCACTCTATTATTGTTTAAAGTCTTTGTACTCTAAAGATTTTAGTGCCAATGTAATTATATAATATAATTTATGCAATGAAATGCAGAAGAAGGAAGATTAACCTTACCATACTCATACTGGGTCTAGCTAAGAGTTGTGATAGAAGCCAAAGGACAGTCTTTATACAGTGCGTCTCACTTCCTCTGTGACAGAAGGGGGATAAGAGGGTTAAATGTTAAATAGGTATGACAAACAGATGAGCACATGACAGAAAAAATTAACAATGTAACTGAATCAGTATAATGATTTTTCTATCGTGACAGTTATATTTTTTTACTAAAATGTACTAAAAATTTGAAAATAATGACGAGACATGCAGACCATACTATTAGACACTAATTTATACAGCTTATCATGGGGGAAAAAAGTCGATTAGGGGTGAGTGGGACTTTAAACTCACACACTGTTATAAAGTTCTTTTTTATATATAATTCAAGTTTTTATTGAACTTTTCAAGGGCTGGTACATGGCAAGCTTAACATGTTTCTCCGCTAAGGAACAAGTAGTACATTAACTCCTGCGACAAACAACTTGTTTTTCCTTATAAACACACAAGAAGAAGTAAAGAAAAGTAAATCGGCAAAGTTCTTTCTTTAGCTTTATTGCTATTTTTTTCATAATGATTGGCTTGAATTGCTCATAGGTCAGCATTAGTACTTCCAACTCCACTTCTTTGAGGTATTCTGGCCTTTTTTTCTCTTCGGTTTCCTTTGTGACTCTTGAATTCTGTGATCCATTGAGAGGGGCTTTATGTTTCAGGGTTTACCAGGAGTATGTTTATTAACCAGATTCTTATCAGGTGTTCTGGAACCGACATACTCTGGCTAAGCAGGTTTTGGGTTGATTAACCAAGACTTCAGGGTTTACCACACGGTAAGTTAACCAAGGTTTCTGAAACAGGCCCCTGAACTTCTCTGGAGAAATTGGTATTTCATTTGTGGCCACTAGAGGGCAATCTTTTCCTAGCTGCAGCTTCCGCTACGTCGATGGAAGTGACTTAAGTAAACAGGAGCTGTCACTACATTCGTGTTGGTGTTCATGTTAACATAGTTGACAATTAAAGCCACATTTCGGAGGAATATTCGGACTACAGGAGTATTTGGTGGTACCTGCATGAGGAACCGGCTGTTTACCCGCTGAAGGTATTTCTAAACGGATATTTAGAAGCTGCCAGCATTTCCAATACACCTGCCTGAAGCTAACCAGCTAGCAGCTGATGAGCAACGTTAGCAGGCTAATTTCTATCTCAACTTTCGTCATTAAAGTTAATTGTTTGTCTCGTTCATTTCCTCGAACAATATTCTAAGTATTTGTTTTTAACTATTAACTATAAGCTTAGTCCGATTAACTTGAATGATGTGAACATGAACTGTGACTCACCAGCTGTTTCTGCAGCCCAAACACCATCGCCGCTGTTACAGCATCACTCCCAACGCTGACTGCTTATGCTGCCTTTTTCTTTACTGTAATCATTACATTGATAAAATCCACCTGACCTAATCTAGAGTCACTTCTGGTAGTTTATATGGTAAATGGCACATAAACTCTGTTTGTTGCTCACATCAGTTTTCATCTTTTTAAGCACAGATTAGAGTTAAAGGTGCTCTTTTACAGGTATTTTTTTTTTTTCTTGGGACAGGTGTGACTGTCCTGTGATGTTCACAGACATGGACTATGAGCTGGAGGAGGACAAACTGTGAGTCAGATTTATTTCAGTATGCCTATTATCTAAGTTTTGAAAAAGTATTCATACCCCATTGCCACATTAGATCCTCTCACTGTAGTGTATTTTATTGAGATGTTATGGTAATAGCAACTCTCAAAGTAATGAGTAATCGTGAGTGAAAGTTAGATACAACTATTTTTGTTTTTTTACAATTTTATATGTCAAAAATCTGTAAACCTTATCACAAAAAACAACATCATCATCCCCTGTAAGACATGGCGGTGGCAGCATCACTCTGGTTATCATCCAAGTAAGGATAGGGAAGCTAGACAGAGGTGGAGATGGATGGAACTAAATAAAGGACAATGTTGAAAGAAAACCTGTAAGGAACTTCTGACCGAAGTGTAGGTTCAAGCAATTTCAATTAAACCATCACAATTAACAATCACAATCAAGTATACTGAAGCTTGTGTTTGTAAAATGACCAGTGTGATAAATTTATCAAAGTTAATTATTTTCTGTAGATGAGTAAAATAATTGAAAAATCGATTCTGAATCGATTCACAAGTTCAAAAATCGATTTTATTTTTTAGAATAGTTCGCCCTTTTTAAAGATGAAATGGGAAGGAACAGTCCAGACTGCCATTTTAAGTTTGGCATTGCTGCAGAGGTTTTTGTCATCAGGTTTAGGATTTTTGCCTTGGACAGATGACTTCTCAGGTGCACTGACTAATATCAATATTGAATTGGGTCAGATTGAATCGAATCGATTCCAAATCTTGAGAATCTGAATCGAATCTATTCTTGAAATTTGAATCGATACCCAGCCCTAACTATAATGGAGAAAATCAGTTCTTTGAGTGCCAGTTGCCCTGCTCCAAACACTTCAATGAAATGGCTGAATATAACATCACGATGCCACCAGGTTCGTGCTATTGACTGCTATTGACTCATTTGTTTAAACTTCTCCTTCACTGAAAATGTTGAAAAACAGGTTGTTGTTTTTCATTACAATCAGTCACTGTATGCTAAAAGCATTCTGCATGTGAAAATGTTACAAAAATTCCAATCCCTGAATCAGTTGCATGAAGAAAAGAGACCAGAAAACACCTGTGTTTGAAAAAGCCTATCAACTAGGGATATCTCCGATCATGCCATCGGAAATCTGTCCCAATCACGTAGTTTCAGACTCGATCCAAGTCGGGTGTTACCTCCCGATCAGGACTCGGATACATATGTATCTGTAAATTTTTTTATTCCTTGTGGGTGGGGCTATTGTCTATCTCTACTCCTATTCAATAGTATTTATCTTTTATTCACCTGGACAGAGAGCTACTTTATAAAGTGAGATTAAACCGTTGCAGTTAGAATCCACCTTCTGTGGGTCCTGCTCCACATGGAACCGTAATGGAATCGTAGTGCATGTCCGTGTGTAATCAAACAGTGGTATTGCTGCAGAGGTTTTTGTCATCAGGTTTAGGGTTTTTGCCTTGGACAGATGACTTCTCAGGTGTATTTCTTGATGCTGTATCTACGCGCTGTGGCACTGGAGACTGTAATTGCGCGTTGCTTCAACCAAAGTTTTAAAGTTAGGAACCAGTTCTCTAAGACTCTGAACAAACAGTTTCTGGGAAACGTAAACTACACTTCAACTGCAGAAAAACCAGTGGAAGGAAAGAAGCAGTAGCACGTGTCTGGGACATCGTAGCGCGTCTGACCAACCGGAAAGACTGCAGTCGCACATCGAAGTGTCTCTCAGAAACTTGCAGTGAGTTCCCAGTCAGCCATATATTAAAGTCCAAAAGTGAATAATTTGTTATTTATTACTTGATTGTTTACGCTACACCACAGAAGTGCTCTGTTTATTAACAGAAATGTTCAATGTTAATATAAGGTGAATAAAAAAGGGAACATCCTGGATCAGTTTCTCCGTTCTTCTTTATTCTTTTTTTATGCATTACCTATAGAAGTATCGGATTGGGACTCGGGATCAGCTGATACTCAAAATCAAATAACGCAGACTCGCAGGCAAAAAAAAACTGATTGGGACAACCCAATTCAACCATACGGCATATGCTAATTTAGCAATCCTGCGGCCAGTAGCACGTCGGAGTCCGGTCTTGTTTGGTAATGCTGCCTGATCTGGGTGGTAAACTCCGTCTAACCCTAAATACCGGCACCATTTTTGTGTCTTGTTACGGATTCTAGTAAGCAGAAACAACAGAAACAGTTGGTAAACTGAAACAGACTGGGAATAATTTATTTTTTTTACAGAAACCGACTCGGACGGCATTCTTTCATACCAAAGAACAATGAAAAAATAATAAAAACACCGGTGCATGAGACCTTTTAAAGCAGGTGTTTTTAAGCAAGGTGACATCTAAAGCATGCAAGACACTTGGCCTGAAGGTCTGAATTAACGAGCCTTACATCATATAGTCACAAAGCACGGCATTTTTACACACAAAAAAAAAGACTTTTGGGGATGTGTCAAAATTATGTTTTTTTGTCCATTATTTGCATTGAAACTGAAAACCACCACTATGTTATGGTCTGTAATATAGGAATGGGTAACTCAGTGGCAGAGGAAACTGAAAATCTGTGTTGGCTGCGAAAAGCTGGTGCATTTCTTAAACATTCTTTTATATTGTGAATCCATTTCATCCATTATAGTTGAAATTAAATATTCCCAAAAGCTGCATGTAATTTATCTTTTCCGTACAGAGGGATACCGACGGTACCCGGCACTGTGACTCTGAAGAAAGATGCTAACAACCTTATCGGTATCAGCATTGGTGGTGGAGCTCAGTACTGTCCTTGTCTCTATATTGTCCAGGTAGGAACATGAGGGCTGATAACTATAGTTCCTGTTTGAATATTATATATGACTCAGTGTTTCCTGTTTTCATTCCTAGCTGAAAGTGGGGCAGGAAAGGTTGATTTGAGTGTTACCTTTTAAAGTGGTCGCGTTTGTCTCCCAGGTCTTTGATAACACTCCAGCAGCTCTGGACGGGACGCTGGCGGCAGGTGATGAAATCACTGGAGTGAACGGGAAAACCGTGAAGGGAAAAACAAAGGTGGAGGTGGCCAAGATGATTCAAGCTGTCCAGGTAATTCGGTTCTGGGAAGACAAATAGACAAATACTGTTGGTTTTATGTGCCAAGAAAATTATTTATTAAAACTCTATGTTTTTCCTTGTTAATCAATCAACCACATATTTTTCTTCTGCAAAGATCAGATTCCTTTTTACCAGATTATGATGTTTGAAAGAAAAGATGGATTTCTACATCATGATTCACTGTCAGTTCATCTCTAACAGCTGTTGGAGCAGTAAAAGCAGCATATTATCAAATATTTAGAGAATATTTATCGAGTCATTTCAGTAGATTAAAAACAATCAGAATAGAGCTCTTGTAGATTCACATGAGATGTTGATTTTTGTGGAAACTATGAGAACAATTCAGGATCATTTATTGCATAAAAACATTTTTTAAATGTATTTCGGGATGAAAGCAGCTGTGAATAAAAAATACTAACACCAAACCAGACATTTTTTTTTTGTCAGTTTCTCCAATGAAATTTAGGAAATCATTATGGATGGACTTCATTTAAAAAATGTAGTATCATCTAATAATTAGCATTTTTATACAAGAATCTTTAGAAATGTGTTAGGATAGCAAAGAACAAATAATTGTCTGGAACCCAGGAAGAAGAAAGCTTCGATTAGATGATTAAAATCCAGTGCAAAACTCCTACAAGCAGGACTTTCAATGATCTGTTATGTTTTTGTCAAAATAGGTACGTTACTTGTTGCAATTTTCAACCGTGGAAAAACGGTAAAAAAGAGAAGCATGCATTTACATCAAAGACAAATAAATATCAGAATAAAAAGCTTAAGAGAATAAAGACTGGAAAAATTGGAAATTATTATTTACAGAAAGTAAAAACAAATAAAATGAGGCAGAATTTGTGTGATGAGATTTAGGTAATTGGTTGGAAGAAGTTTGGAAATGAATACAGAAAAAAAAAAAAAACAAGAATACTAGAATGAAAACACAAAAAATCCCAGTTGATAAACGAAAAGAAGGCACAGAAGATTCTAAATGAGTCTCGCCGAATAAAATTATGCAGCAACTTTTGTTTGTTCCAGATAATATCAAACACGTAAAGATGACTGCAGGAATAAAACCAGTAATCTTCCAAAGTCTCTGACAATATAGGCTTTGATTAGAGGTGAAGGACCAGATACATTTTCATACATTTACATTTAAATTTTAGTTTTGATGTTAATTTAAGTGTTAATAATTCCTTTCATTGCATAAAATGGTATGCTTGGAGTTAATGCTGTCATTTTTTCAGGACAAAAATACATCTGTAGGTTGAGGGGTTTTCATTTTTTGGGAAATGTGTAAAATAAGGACGGTGACCTTTTTCTGAGTGAAAATTTGATACATCCTGCAAAGCTGAGCTGAAAGAGCTTTAGAAACTTGTTACAGAAAGTAATATTTATAGTTAAAACCAAAGAAGATGCAACAAAAAGAACTGATTGAAACTTTAAATTAACAATTTTTTCTTTCGCTCTGGAAAAATGCAAGTAAAAAATTTAAAATTTCATGATAATGTCCAATTTATTTAATCATTTTTAATCACTGTTTTCTCTTTTACTTTGATTTCCTTGCAGCTGCAGCTCATTATTGTATGAATGTAATTCTGTGTTTAACGGATAAACAGATGACCGCTTGTGTATTGTAGAATATTGATGCCAATTCTCCGTCTTATAATGTGCAAACGATTTTAAAGTTATAACAACTAAACTACATAAATGTCACTCAGATTGAATTTATTTAATCAGTGAAGTTAAATCAGTAAAGAAAGTGGTAGAAGATGACTCACTTTTCTGTCCAGCGGTGAATCAAAGCGCAGCTTTGGTAGAAGAGAGGAGTTTTATTCGCTCACTAAAGTGTTTGTTAGAGTTCAGGATAATGGAAAGCATGTACAGAACGTCCGCTACCCAGTGTTGCCGTGTTGTTTTTAGCGTCCTTTGTTCAGACAGAAGAATTCCCGGGACAAAGACTGGGTGCAGAGTGGGAATTAAAGGATTAGTATGTGCTGGCGTTAGCTTTTACAGGGCCCATAATGCACTTTAATGTCACCATTTCCTCCACAATATTCATTTTGCCTCTCATGCTAAAATGAATTGCTGTCTGAAGCCTATAAAGAAGCATAAATTAAAAAGATTCTGTCATTTCAGCGTCAGTGATATATCTTGGTTGCTGATATATCTGTTTATGTTCACAGGGAGAGGCAGTGATCCACTACAACAAACTGCAGGCTGACCCAAAACAAGGGAAATCTTTAGACATCGGTCTGTGCTTCTCTCCAACATTCACACATTCATTCACACTCAATCTGAACGTATTGCAGGTTTAAATCCTTCTCTTTCATGTTTTAGTGTTGAAAAAAGTCAAACATCGCCTGGTGGAGAACATGAGCTCAGGGACTGCAGATGCTCTGGGACTCAGCAGAGCTATTCTATGCAACGGTGACATTTATTTTTGAATTCTAGTTCATTTTCACTATTGCGTTATTAGTGTGGAAGACTATGAAGACTTTTGTCTCTGTAGATGGGCTCGTCAAAAGACTGGAAGAGTTGGAGAAAACAGCTGAGCTTTACAAAGGTAAAGAGACCAAAAGAAAGCAGATATAAATACGTTTTCTATTTGCTATGAATCTAATTTAGTCTGAATCAGAAACACAAACTATATTTGTTATGAGGAGCACTCCTATAGCAAACGCTCTGTATAACAAGCTGGTCTGGTATCCTGGTTAAATTAATTTAAAACCTAGAAAAATACTTATATCAGTTCTTTAGTAATATCTGAAAGTAACATGGTGTTTGTTTGAAAAGATTGTTTTCTATTTTTATGCTCAGTTTATTCAGTTGTAATTTAATTAAGTTAATTTGGTCTGTGCGTCCATGTCAGCTAGAGTATTTAGAAGATTGAGTCAGAATTAGTCGTAAACAGTAGAAATGTTTGGATCTGACCCTGTGTCAGTGACTCAGATGATAAGAGTTGTTGCAGACCAGGTCCGTCCGTCTCTTTAAGACCAAAGTGGATCCATCTTCTGATGACTGCTTCCTGCAGCTTAATTCACCATGTCACAAAGCTCAGATCATCTCAAACTGGTTTCTGAAACTGGGAAGATGAGTCCACTGTACTCCAGTGGCCTCAGCAGTGACCGGACCTCAATCTAGTTGACCAACCTGCAGCTACTACATGATGCTGTCATGGTAATATGGACCAATGAGAGCAATGTTTCTGACCACTTGTTAAATCAACGTCGTTCTGAAGCCAAAGCAGGTCCAAAATTGGTACTTACAAGGTTTATCAAATTAACTGGCCTGTGATTGTATAACCCAAGACAAAACTGTATAACCTCACCGAAAATTATATTGGAGCATATCTGCATCTGGTTATGGTGTTGTAGATTGTGAGATGATGCACAACAAACATGCATGTTCTCACTGCCTGATTTAGTCCCTGTGAGTTCCATTGGTACTATAATGTTTTTAGGTGAATACATGCTCCGTTACTCCCTATGAAAAGCTCTTTATAAATAAAGTTTGATTTGATATATAGGAGGTAATTTTATATCTGCTTAAGTCTGTTTGTTGGATGGTAAATGTTTCTTTAGATCAGGATCTGATTACTCTCTTTCTGTGCTTGCAGGACTGATGGAGCACACAAAGAGGCTGCTCAGAGCTTTCTTTGAGCTTTCTCAAACCCACAGAGGTTTGTTGCTATGGTTTATATAAACAAATAGTTCAGTGGTGTAATGAAGGTAAAAACACTAGCTTCTTTCTATGGGAAATAGTAAATGATCATGTCAGTTCCTTTAAATCTTTGTGTCTAATCTAAAGTATTAAACACAGATTAAAGACCAAACCATTCTAGATATACAAGGTGTTCACTTTTTCAAATCCTTTAAACTCTATTGCTATGTAAGAGTCCTTTGATTATTGCCAAATTAGCTCCTCAGTCAATACCTTATATAGATACACCCTCATCCGTTGAGTATTAATACAAATTTATATTCATTACCTGACTTAAATGCAGAAGAATAACAATAATTTTACTCTTTTTATTCTAAATGAAAAAGTTTGCAAATAATATTTGTGTCTAGCTTCACATTGATCTGCCGTGGTGTCATCACCAACCTTTTCAGGGTTTGGAGATGTGTTTTCTATCATCGGCGTAAGAGAGCCGCAGGCTGCAGCCAGCGAGGCTTTCGTAAAGTTTGCAGACGCTCACCGAAACATTGAGAAATACGGAATCGAGCTGCTAAAGACCATCAAGCCTGTAAGTGCACAATGGATGCTTTATTTAGAATAGTTTGCAGCAGCTAAAACACAGAAAACTACTTGTTTGGTTTGCATGCTCTCTGTATTCCTAAAATTAATTTAAGTGCATTTAATTTTGAGCAATCTTCCTTGTAGCATTTATTAGTCCACTCTCCTTTTTAACCCTTATAGTATTACAACACTTGGTGTTAATGACCAGACGTTTCTTGACTTTCAGATGCTCCATGATCTGAACACATACCTCCACAAGGCCATACCAGACACCAAGCTCACCATCCGCAAGTACCTGGACGTAAAGTTCGAGTATCTGGTAAAGACACAGCTTTCTGCTTTCACACACGACACAACTCATCATTATCAGTCCCAGATCTGCCGGATGAGTTTGCTGTATAACATAAACCTCTCATGTTTTTCAGTCATACTGCCTGAAGGTGAAGGAAATGGATGATGAAGAATACAGCAGCATTGTGAGTACTGATTTTAGTAGCTTTACAGTCTTGTTGATTGATAGTTTATTAGTTATTCAAATTGTAAAATTATAAAAATATATAATGACAAATAAACTAGATTTCTGCACAAGATTAACTCACAATTATGGTCCAGTTGTTAACAAGCTGATCTCTGCACCTCCAGGTTTTACTATCGCATGATTTTATACTTTTATTATTAATTTTCTCTTAATTTAAGACAAAAAATGTTGTTTGCTAAAATACATTTGTTTGCTCACTTTTTAAAAATTGCCATTCAGAGATCTATTCTATCAGTCAACATTAACATACAATAGAAATAACCGCGATTGACTTAGTTTAACAATATTTAAATAGTTGATTTGGATCATAAAATATAACCTGTTTTTTTTTATAGTTTATCTACTAACATTTTCTGACATTCCAAATTAAATTTTTTTTTTCCTTCATCACACTCAGTTTTATATTCTGCAATTATCAGTTAGACAATTGCATTATATAGTAAACCTATAAATCCTAATGCATCTGGTCTATAATTTTAGATCTGTTATCCTCCCATAGTTGGAAAATTCAGGAGAAGAATATCATAAATACAGTCAAACATGGTGGTGTTATGTTCTGGGTAGGGCGAGGCGGTATTACGAAAATTTACCGATACCGAAATTTATGACCGTTACCGACGTCATTTTGCCTGTGCCGATAAATTCGGCACAGGCCGAAAATATGTGTTTTAGTTTAGCGGTGGTCCTGCCCCTTTAAGAAATCAGCATTGCCTTTATTCACGTGACTACGCACAGTCACGTGACGTACAGAGGCAATAATACCTAAGAAAGTCTAATAAAGAGAGAACTCTCACTCTCTTGGTACTTCGGGTTCTGAACTGGTTGAAGCTCCACTCTGGTTCCATATGAGGGCACTCTCATGATGAGTGCATAATGAATGGAGGTCTATGGAGCAATACTCCTAAAAATCCACTTTTCTCAGAATATCATTTTTTTTGTCAGATAATTTGAATATTTTTTTCAAAAGTAGATGCAAAGAAATCACACATTGCTGGGTGTTGGATTTTTTAGACTCACTTTTTTGCTTCAAAAAAGTACTTTAAAATGTCAATGACGTCATACACATTGTATAACCAGAGATGCTGCTTTATGGCAATCTTTGTTTTTCCTTTTAAACTTCACACTACGTACATAACCATAGGCAGATAACAGAGCTAGCAACCAAAACAAAGTTGTTAGGTTGGAAAAAAAAAAAAACTTGGGCGAAAAAGTCCGCCTTAACATTCTGGTGCCGCTTCGGATGCCACAATGCCGTCAAGCGCTACATCTAGTTGTTATCATTCCTTCACTGACCAATCAGTGGTTGTGGGCAACAACAACTCAGCCTGGAGAGTGGGACGGCTTGCCTAGACTGGCTTTGATAATACCCAACTGAGGGGAAAGTGCTGCTAATGCAGCTACTGTGTAGCTATACTTAGCAAGAGTTTAGGCTCGTCTACCGACTGTTTTTCAGAAAAATGCGACTAACGACAAATAAAGTGACATTTTATGGTGTTATTGGATACTTAGACGCTAAAGTGGAGCATGCATGTTTGTTACTGCAGCAACGGAGCTGCAGAGTGCTTCTAGCTCAGTAACTCCGCCCGCTGAGGTCCTCATAGTCCTGCGCAGGCGGAGCTGATATTAACCCTGCTGAGTTGTTGCTTGAAGTTGCCGCCTGTTCCCACCTGTGCTCGGATGTAAAATATTTTCTAAATAAACGACTGCACACTAAAATCACCTATTTCACTCAGCCCCGTTCACGTCGTCTCCTCATCTGATCTGTGTGATCACTACTGAGTTTAAGCTGGACTCTTAAGAAATACAGAAAGGAGTGGGAATCAAACACTGAATTAAAAGGCCGTTGAAGCTGGACAACAGCAAGAAGCCACACACAGTTTGCACATTTTAAAGAATATTATGTAAATTTGGCCACTACCGGACATTGACTACAGAAAAGGGCAAGGGTTAAAGAGCAGAACAATAACCTGTACCTAACCTGCAATTCCACCTCACTTTGTAGTGGTCTAGTCAAAGCCTGGACTCTGATCTGATTGAGCTCCAGGGGCGTGGCCTTAAAAGGGACGCCTAGGCTTTAAAGCCTTTCAGTTAAGAAAAATGGGGCCAGATTTTTTTCCCAGAGACTCATTTTCAGTGACTGCAAATACTTAATGGGAGCTGTTGCTTATAAGGGTGACTAGTTTTAGGTTTGATCATTTTCTCAGGTAGTTTATTCTCTTAAATTGCTGAAAACGTTTGAAAAACAGCTGCTTTTATTTATTTTATTATTGTTGAGATTTGAGTTAATTTAATATGAAGGATTCAACCTTGACAAAAGAAATCTGTGAGGCATAAATAGTTTTTTACAGCACTGTTTGAGCAATGAACATCTTCCACAGGCAATGGGGGAACCTCTGTATCGTGTAAGCACCGGGAACTACGAGTACCGTTTGGTACTAAGGTGTAGACAGGAAGCTCGGGCCCGCTTTGCGAAGATGAGGAAGGACGTTTTGGAAAAGATTGAGTTGCTGGATCAGAAACATGGTTTGTTCCTCTTCAGCCGTTTCATATACGTCATTTATTACATTCCTAAAAAGCAACAAAGATCTGACTTCTCTCCCTCTACAGTTCAGGACATCGTGTTCCAGCTGCAGCGCTTTGTCTCAGGCATGTCTCATTACTACGACGACTGCTACGCCGTCCTGAAGGAGGCGGATGTGTTCCCCATTGAAGTGGACCTGTCCCGCACCATGATCAACTACGGCAGCCAGTCGCTCTCCTACACGGATGAGGACGAGGAGGACGGAGGAAGCGGAGGGGGGGAGGAGGAGGGAGGGAGCACGCTGGCAGAGAACGGCACGGAGAAATTGATAGATGACGAATGAGTGGATAACTCTGCGTCATTTAACAGGAGCTCTCTGATTTATGCAGTGAAGTGCAGCGATTTACGCAGTTGAAACAAAGCTGAACATGACTGAGCTGTAATTTATTTAAACCCATTTTCTTGCATTTTTCGCTCTGACAGAACTCTACAGCAATGGGGTGATTTTATTATCATACTTTGTGGAGGCGTGTTTACTACTTTAGAGTGGGATTTAAGCTTGAGGTGTGCCTTTTTTTTCAATGTCTGTCTTGGAGTCTCGTAGGTTTAAGGTGTTTGTCAGTCTTTATGAAATTGAATGTTGTAACTTTGTTTACTATATTTTAGTTGCTACACACTTTGCAACACCAACTTGTATGTTGTTGTTTTTTCTTACTAAAAACTTTATTTTAAAAATCCCATACTTTACAAAAAGACAGTGTTTCAACAAAAGGTGCAACATGAAAAGCTTTATGACGCTGTTTCGTATAGATTGTTTACGGGAGGTTACATTGATTTACCACATTGCAGCTGCAGAATTTGTTACACCTCTTTTTTGCAAAAAATTTTTACTCTAGAATTAGGTTACTAAATTTAAGTTGTATATTTTTTTCCATATTCAATTCCATTGCTTTTCCATTCCAGCCTGACACAGAAAATAAGAGTGTCTCCACACTGAGCTTCACTATATTGTTAACACTACATGATAATAAGTGTGAACATGGACCGTCGAAGTAATGCTGTATATCATGTCATTACCTTATTTGTTTTATTCTGAAATAACAGTTTAAAAAAGTTAGATTTATTTAATTTTAAGAAGAAAAATCCGAAATGTTTCTCTAGCTAGAATATATTATACTCTAAATAGCCACTGGAGGGCAGCAGTGCACATTTCTCTTGACTGCTGTAATTGAAATTAAATGAAGTGATGCAGTAAATATTTTTATTTGCCTTTTTTTTCTAAATCTTTTTGCACTTATGTACCATTTGCAACTTACGCTGGTTTGAAAGTGGAGCACGTTCATTTGGTCCTTAAAATGCTACGTCCATCCTCGAAATGAATGATGTAAGGTTATGAAGGTGAACTGCTTGTATTCATTTTCAAGCAGGAAGCTCGTGTCTCAAAGCTTAAACTTGTTTCTAAATTTTTGCTTTGTTCCTCTTACAACACTGAAGCAATCCCCAAGAGTTTGTAAATATGAAATAAATTAAAGTTATTTGAAATTCTTTGGTGTGTAGACTTTTGTTTACTCAGTTTACCATGCGTTTCCTTATAGCAAGTACGTTATATCGTAACAACGTAAGCTATTTTTTGAGAATCTTTGAATATGACTCTCTTGAAAATTCAAGGGCGTCTGCCCCAGTGGCCTAATGGATAAGGCACTGGCCTCCTAAGCCAGGGATTGTGGGTTCGAGTCCCATCTGGGGTGAACTTGCTTTTGGTTATGTTTGTGTTGTATTACGGCCCAATTTTTGAAATGTCCACGTTTTAATACATAAATCATCTGTTTTACACATCTGTTTTTTCCTTACAAATCACAGTTTCGTTTCTTTTCTTGGGCTCCCAGCCAATCAGGAAGCGCTCCGCTCCCGTGACTCTCGGCGGTCTATCCTGGACTTTCCCTTCGTCACATAACACTGCATTACTTGTTGCTTCCACTTTATTTAGTTCATTTGTTTCTTCATGCTGCTCCAGACGTTGTGTTTCACGGCATTTTTGCAAACATGCTGTTAATAATAAAGCTGTATGCCTTCCTTTCAGTCCATGTGGTGACGACCTTCGCTGCCGATGGTGAGTAGGAAGACTGTGGGGATTATCACTGGTGTTTTTTTAAGGATCATCTGGCTTTTTTTTTCTTTTGATTTTACCTGCAGACTAGAGGCTGGTTGAAAGCCTTAAACCAAACTTGAATAAGCTTAACTGGACTAACTTGCTGTGAGGTATCCTGGAGAGGTCTCCTATACTTACTAATAAGGCATCCAGTCACATGAACGCATCTTATCATTAACACTTTCTCCAAGATTCATGTTTTTAAATTGAACTAAACTGAGAATTGTTTTTTTTAACCTAATATAATTTAATTCCAACTGCAAGTCCATAACGTTAAAAGGAGCATTTGATTTAATTGGTGTTTCATTAAATGTTTCCATTTTCTTTGACTATGTCGATCTCTGCCTAGAGATGAGAGCTGCTACTGTGTACTGGGACCAGGAGCAAAAGCTTGTGGTGCTAAAGGAGGGGGTGATGGAGACTGCGGGCGACGCATACGGATACCTGAATGACACCCTGTCCAGTACAGGCTGGAGCATCCTGGAGATCCGTGCAGGATATGGGAAGACCCCTGAAACAGACGAGGTCACCTTTTTCCTGGCTGGCTACCTTGAGGGGTTCCTCTCTGCCCAGTAAGAAGCACACATCAACTTTCTGTATGTTTTTTGTTTTTTTAGATTAGGCTTTTGGTAGCTGAAAACCTATTTATGGACATCAATGCCTTGCAGAAAGTTGTGTTTATACCCCTTTAAATTTTGCACATTTTGCATTGCTACAGCATACTTCAATGTATTTTGTTAAAATAACTGTATTTTATTCGGTTTTAAAGCTCTGTACTAATCCAATTCTGCATCAGAACACTAATACTGGACATCACTTTGAATACACCATGACCCCAGTGAAACTTGGAGCAGGGAGAGGGAAGTTTAAGAGAAAAATAGAGAGAGTTAGATATAGAGTCTAGAGCAGATTGAGAATATGTGCCTGCACTTCAAAGCTTCTGTTCAGACAATTATTTGTAATTTCCCATCTAGTTCTGCTTTCTGCTGGTGTGTCAATGAAACTGACAAAATGTGGAAAAGTTCTAAAGGCGTGAATAGTTTTGCAAGGCTCTTTAGTAATCTGTAAGATTAACTGAAATCAGACCTGGTTTGCTAAAACATCTTTCTCATATTAACTCCTCCTCTCTCTCCTGAGGCAGATGATGGACCACTACACCAACATGTATCCGCAGCTCATCAACGACCCGAAGATCCTGAGTCCAGTTAAGACTTTCATGTCGTGAGTGTGCTGTTTTCCCTTTAAGAAAACGAAAGCTGCGGCACTAGCAGAACTGTCCCCGCATACAGTACCAAGTCTGCCATACACATCATCTTTCATATCCTCTTCTCAGTTCAGCTATTGGTTCGGTCATATGATGTTTCTGATGTTTAATGTCTATATGCAGTCAATAACTGCTCTGTAAACAAAGCACATCAATGCACATCGATGCCTCTGTTTGCTTTTATCTCATGAACCTTGTTCACTTGTGTTTACGCATGTCTGACTGGCGTTCAGTGGGTCTTTTTTTTTAGCATGTGACAGCTCAGTCCTGTGGAACGTCTTACTGGGCTCTCAGTTTTTATTGCAGGTGACACTGAGCAATAAATAAACAGGAAGTGTCGCCCTCGTAGGAAGCAGGACTCATGGCTCAGAGAGCAGGTGAAGCTCAACAAGAGCTCTGATCCTCTGTGGAGGCACGCCGGCTACATCGTTGCTCAGATGGACGGCCTGCAAGCTGGAGCTGCAGACTGGGCCAAGAAGCAAGGGAAGAAGGTCAATAAGCCCAAACAGTCTTAGAATTATGATTCACACTTCTCTTCACAGCCCCATCCTATTAATAAAAACACATTGGCAAGTTCATATTTAGAATGAGGAAGCTCTAGAGCTAACCAAACTTCTCTTTGTAAAGTCCGAAATTTGAAGGGAACATCCGAATATTGTTCTAACATTTTAATACCAATCTAGTGTTTTACAGGGTTAATTTGTAACCTACTCAGTAATTAAAGTTTATATATATACATGTTGGTGGAGTAAAAGCACTAAATAAGCTCGTTTTTACTGCAGAGTATTTAGATTTATAAGGCAGCTCTTTGTTTGCATTTATTGATCAGCTGTTAATCTGCTGGCGTTCCCACAGCCACTGTCGCTGTTTGATGTCCAATTCCTAAATGGAGTTGGAGACCTGCTGGATCTGATCCCAGCCTTGGTGCCGGGCTCCAACTCTCCACTCAGAGACTTCAAACTTCCAGGAATGGGACACTGCTCAGCACTCATCAAGGTGAGATTACCTAACCTTGACCTTGCAAAACTCATCCATGCGTTTATCTTTAGTCGGCTCGATTACTGCAACAACGTCCTCACAGGTCTACCCAAAAAGTCAGGAAAGTAGAGCACATCACCCCGGTTCTAAAGTCCTTACACTGGCTCCCTGTAGCTCAGAGAATAAACTTCAAAATATTCCAACTAGTTTTTATGTCATTGAATCGCTTTGCACCAAAATGTGTTGAATACCCGTTGTCTTTATACTGACCACCTTAGACCACTCAGGTCCTCCAATTCCAACTTAATATTAATACCTAGAATCAGAAACAAACATGGAGATGCAGCTTTCAGTTTCTATTCTCCCCTTATCTGGAAAAAACTTCCCGATGACTGCAAAGCTGCTGTAACACTGAGCTGCTTTAAAGCAAAACTTTAATCTTTTCTGTTTAAAGCTGCCTTTGAGTAAACTATTATAATGAATTAATTAATTATTAATAATTAATCATTATAATTGCTCTCTAACGTTTTCTTTTATGGATTATCATGTTTTATGCCTAATTGCTGCTTTTACCTCCCATGCTTTTATCAAATGTTTGGTGTCTTTACAACCAAATCTTATAAAGCACCTTGAATTACCTTGTGTTGAAAGTGTGCTATACAAATAAAATTGCCTTGCCTAACCTGATTCAGACTGCATGGGCTGTTCCATGCCCATATCAAAAGAATATGTTATTAAAAGGTCTCACTTCCTCAAAATTTATGCCAGCTGAGATACAGTCACATTAAAAGGAAGTTAAGGCTTTTTCATATTTTTGACTGAGATGCAACAATGCCTCGGCAAAAGGTTGAATCAGCCAATTTTTCTCTCAATCAGCTCTGATCATCATTGATCATAGGCCAAATACAGAAAAAAAAGTATTTCCTTCTAATCATCAAATGCAACTAAACTATAACTCTCACCATGTTCAGTCAATGATTGGTTTAGCTAATAGCATTTAGACTGAGGTGTATTTCTTTTAAAGTTCTCTAAAAAAAACAGATAATGGTTAGAAACACTTTTTAATCATTTTTTTTTTTTTGGTTCGTTTTTTATTTGTTGGGTTTAAATGTGCAACTTCAATCAAATAACCCACAGTAAATGCTTTTCTCTAATGAATGTTACATTCCTTAGAATAATAATAATAATAAAAAAAAATCTGACCTTTGTATTGGCCGGAAAGAGCCATTATGCTAAGCTTAAAAGACGAAGTTGAACGGAAAATAGAAGCGACCAAAAGGAGTGTGAAGCAGCCTTTGATATACAATGGTCCCCATCTATAGCGCACTTCACCCTTATAGTAAGCTACATGCTTTCTTTACAGCGTACTAACACGCATTGTGTTCTTTATCCTGATGGATTGGAGGTAATTGTCAATCTTCTCTGTGTCGTGTCTCCAGCCCTTGCTACATTTATCATGTCTGGTTATAAGAATCTCCTCGTCCAGAAGAAAAAATAGCTCAGACTAACCATAATTTTGTTCTCTTTGTTTCCCTTCACATGGAAACAGACACCTGCTCCACGACCTTCAGTAGAAAAAGACGTAACAGAGCGGCACGCAGACAAAACTGCAGAATATTAATACTTTTAAAGTTTTAATATCTACAAAGGTTTGAAGTTTTAGAGTATTTAAACTAGTGAGAAATGTGAGTAAATGTTAATGTATGTCTGAAAAAAGTGCATAAAGTGTGTGGTGAAGGGATTTAAAGCCTTAAAACATACACTACCGTTCAAAAGTTTGGGGTCACCCAAACAATTTTGTGTTTTCCATGAAAAGTCACACTTATTCACCACCATACGTTGTGAAATGAATAAAAAATAGAGTCAAGACATCCACAAGGTTAGAAATAATGATTTTTATTTGAAATAAGATTGTTTTTACATCAAACTTTGCTTTCATCAAAGAATCCTCCATTTGCAGCAATTACAGCATTGCAGACCTTTGGCATTCTAGCTGTTAATTTGTTGAGGTAATCTGGAGAAATTGCACCCCACGCTTCTAGAAGCAGCTCTCCCAATTTGGATTGGTTGGATGGGCACTTCTTGCGTACCATACGGTCAAGCTGCTCCCACAACAGCTCAACGGGGTTCAAATCTGGTGACTGCGCTGGCCACTCCATTACCGATAGAATACCAGCTGCCTGCTTCTTCTCTAAATAGTTCTTGCACAATTTCGAGGTGTGTTTTGGGTCATTGTCCTGTTGTAGGATGAAATTGGCTCCAATCAAGCGCTGTCCACTGGGTATGGCATGGCGTTGCAAAATGGAGTGATAGCCTTCCTTATTCAGAATCCCTTTTACCCTGTACAAATCTCCCACCTTACCAGCACCAAAGCAACCCCAGACCATCACATTACCTCCACCATGCTTAACAGATGGCGTCAGGCATTCTTCCAGCATCTTTTCAGTTGTTCTGCGTCTCACAAACGTTCTTCTTTGTGATCCAAACACCTCAAACTTGGATTCATCCGTCCACAGCACTTTTTTCCAGTCTTCCTCTGTCCAATGTCTGTGTTCTTTTGCCCATCTTAATCTTTTTCTTTTATTGGCCAGTCTCAGATATGGCTTTTTCTTTGCCACTCTGCCCTGAAGCCCAGAATCCCGCAGCCGCCTCTTCACTGTAGATGTTGACACTGGTGTTTTGCGGGTACTATTTAATGAAGATGCCAGTTGGGGACCTGTGAGGCGTCTGTTTCTCAAACTAGAGACTCTAATGTACTTATCTTCTTGCTCAGTTGTGCAACGCGGCCTCCCACTTCTTTTTCTACTCTGGTTAGAGCCTGTTTGTGCTGTCCTCTGAAGGGAGTAGTACACACCGTTGTAGGAAATCTTCAATTTCTTAGCAATTTCTCTCATGGAATAGCCTTCATTTCTAAGAACAAGAATAGACTGTCGAGTTTCAGATGAAAGTTCTCTTTTTCTGGCCATTTTGAGCGTTTAATTGACACCAAAAATGTGATGCTCCAGAAACTCAATCTGCTCAAAGGAAGGTCAGTTTTGTAGCTTCTGTACCGAGCTAAACTGTTTTCAAATGTGTGAACATGATTGCACAAGGGTTTTCTAATCATCAATTAGCCTTCTGAGCCAATGAGCAAACACATTGTACCATTAGAACACTGGAGTGATAGTTGCTGGAAATGGGCCTCTATACACCTATGTAGATATTGCACCAAAAACCAGACATTTGCAGCTAGAATAGTCATTTACCACATTAGCAATGTATAGCGTGTGTTTCTTTAAAGTTAAGACTAGTTTAAAGTTATCTTCATTGAAAAGTACAGTGCTTTTCCTTCAAAAATAAGGACATTTCAATGTGACCCCAAACTTTTGAACGGTAGTGTATATAATGTAAAAAATATATAGATGACTAGACTTTGCAGAATCCGCCAATAAGGGTTATTTTTAGAACGTTACCCTGCAATAAACGAGGGACCACAGTATACGTATACATGTCATCAGTGTGTGCGTTCACAGCTTTCCCTGCTCCAAACCCTCCAGCTGTTCTGGAATCTTACCTGATAATCTGAACGCAAAATATCTACTACGAAAAGCCTGCTCTTGTTACTAAGTCTTCAGCTCTAAATTTACAGCTAAATGTTATCAAGACAGAGTCCGGAAGGGTGCCTTTGGACTCAAAAGTAAAACAGACGAAGTCCAGGAAAGTTACCTTTTTTCATGGCCTGTTTGAAAGGAGCTTAACACTGAAGCTTTATAGAGACTTTAAGATCTGGAAACTAAAGTACAAAACCTGGCAATAATCAGCGGTAGAAAGTAAAGAATTATATTTACTTGTGTTACTGTAATTGAGTAGGTTTTTATGTAAGTGTAGTTTTTTTAAGTCAGTTTTAAAGTCTGTAATTTTACTTTTACTTAAGCATGTTTTTTTAAGTATTTTACTTCACTACATTTTTTATTATATCCCTTACTGAGTATAAAACAAACTACTAATAAATATGATTAAAAGTATTGTGCACGGAAGTACTGCAATGAATGATGGATTTGAGAAATTGTGTTAATAAGAATAAAAATGGAAGCACCTGACTTCGGTATGGATCCAGCGGACAAATATACCCACTGGCCATATTTAAATGAACACTTTGGCGGTATTTCGAGAAAGGCAACAGCATTAATTGTGTTTTTGGCCAGAGACTAAAGTTCAGAAAATCCACATTAATCCTGCACAATCATTTATAGGTAAATTAAACTAAATTACCATCACAGTAAAGTCATAGTTTAATAAAAGGCTGTTTAAAGGCAGGTTAATCAAAGACATCAGTGAATGACGCAAGTAAATGTCGTCTTTTTCACTGACTTGTCCACTTTTGAAATTCTGTCTGAGGCATAAAGCCAGTCCGGTGTTACACCATCGTCTGGTGTTGCAGGCAGTAAAGTGATTTTGTATTAGAAGTTTACTTCTAACATCCTAGTAGGTCTATAGGATGATTTTTACTTCTACATATTCTAAATCGCTCTAAAAATCTCAACAAATCGCCCAACATTAGTAGCCTACATACATGCTTGACAAAAAAATACATAAAATAAAACCAGACAGTTTTATTTATTTGCAAATCGCCACCCCCAAAACACGTGTTATACCATTTTCTGAGTCCATCACATTCTGTGACTGTAGGGGGCGCTGTTTTGCTGATTCCTCATGGACAGACTTAGTGCCACATTGTAAAACTCATTAATGCTAGTAGAAAATCTGATATGAGGTGAACATTGTTTTGCAGAGAATGATATGATAGGACATGTAAACTGTTTGAATTGGTGACGTTTGAGCTACTGTTCTTTGGTCACCTTTACACTCAAAAACTGTGAATCTGACAAATCATCTGTGCACACACTGTCACCTGAAAAATGTTTCCACCCTCTCAAAATCTCTTTATTTTTTACGAGTGATGGAGAGGTCACATAATTTTACAGGAGCATCACAGTTAGTGACTAATGATAACAGCGCCAGTCATATTCTGATGGTTACAGAAAATGGTGTAGCACCCGCAAAGAGAGCAAGGATTAACTCGGCAAACTTTAAAATTAACTGCTGCTCAAAATTATCATAAGGTTCAGATAGTAACACTCTAAGGATGGACACAAATATAGAAATGCTCATTTAGAAGTCAATTAGGGTAGGTCCATTTTGAGAAAAATGAAAATGTTTTAGCAGCTGCTATATTTGACAAGTTTTAAGTTTGTTCTAATATCTGACCGCAGTCTCTATGAAAAATGTCATAGTTTTGTCTTAAATTTCATGTTTATGGTACCTGAGAGTTTTGTCTTCATTGGGTCATTTGGGGAAAGTCAAAGCACTTGTTGCTGTTTGTGGTACCCATGTTGATTTATAAATTACTAGTTAACCTGCAATTACGCGTTGAAATAAAAGATTTTATGAAAGGCAACTACTTTGAGATTTGTGTCCTATTATCTTCTTGACTATGTAGAAGTGACCGCGGTAAAAAAAAAAGAAAAAGGAACTAAGTAACTTTTACTCTGAATACATTTAAAATAAACTACTTTTTACTTTTACTTGAGTAAATTTTTAGACAGGTAATTTTACTTGTACTTGAGTAAAATTTAATCACAGCAGTGGTATTTTTACTTGAGTAGAATGTTTTACTACTCTTTCCTCCTCTGGAAAAAATCTCAAGGAATCAATACACAGAAGACAAGAATAAACTATGAAACTAACATTAAGGAAAATAACTAATGTGGCAACACCTTAGAGACAATATTAAACAGAGAAAGGATTAATAGAATGTGGTAAAAGCTTCAAAAACCCATGAGAGAATAGATAATAATGCAAACAAAAGCCTGATTGTGGGTTGTACCGGTCATTGACTGTTAACCCTTTGATTAGATCCCTGGTACGGAAACCTTGCATCTACCTGACCCTTTGATGTCGTCCTCCATAGATGCTTCCAGGCTATGAGAACCTCCTGTTTGCCCATTCCAGCTGGTACACATACGCTGCCACTATGCGCATCTACAAACACTGGGATTTTCATATCTCTGATCCCCACACAGCCACTGGGAAACTCTCCTTCAGCAGCTACCCAGGCAAGTAAAACCCACGAACACTCGCTCTTTGTTTCTTGTATTCCTCTTTCGGACTATTTTAATTTGTGTCTTCAGGTTTTCTTGTGTCTCTGGATGACTTCTACCTCTTGGGAAGTGGTTTGATGATGACCCAGACTACTAACAACGTCTTCAATTCTTCCCTATTTGATCAAATCACTCCAAACAGCCTGTTGGCGTGGCAGAGGGTTAGACTGGCTAATAGCTTGGCTCACACAGGAGAAGAATGGGCTAAGACCTTCTCCAAGTACAACTCTGGTATAGAGGACTCTTTTATATTTCTTTTATTTTTTTCTAATGACTACAGTAGGTGATAAAAAAACTTCTAAGTATCCTGTTCACCTCCACTCTTTGCCAAACATTCCTGCAGGCACTTACAACAACCAGTACATGGTGCTGGACAGGAGCAAAGTAAAGCTGGGTCACAGTATTGATGACGGCGCTCTGACCGTGGTGGAGCAGATCCCCGGCTTGGTGGAGTACTCTGACCAGACACAAGCTCTGCGCAGAGGTAACGCACCATCCGTTTTTGTTTCTGACGCCATTCATCTTTTTGATCTCTGCAGCAAGGTTCCCTCTCTGCCTTCGTTTGATGCAGGTCACTGGCCGTCTTACAACATTCCCTTCCACCAGAACATCTACACCCTGAGCGGATACGGGGAAATGTGGCGAGAGTATGGAGAGGACTTCTCCTACGACCTCTGTCCCAGAGCCAAGATCTTCCGGCGTGACCAGGCTGATGTGAAGGATCTGGACTCTTTGAAACACATCATGAGGTTCAATGGTGAGTTACTTAGGGTCACAGTTTCTAGCATTAGTGTGAAAAATGTGGACACACCCTTGTCATGTAAAAATTCTTCCCCCATTTAATGTTAAATTTATCTAAATCTTCAAGTGGAAAAACACCAATTACCCAGTGACATGAATGTGTACTTACTTTATTAAAACAGCTCTGATCAAAGTCTACTAGCTTCACACATCTTGACTTAATAATTGCTCACCCTCTCCTGGAATGTTTCCACTAATCTATTATGTTGTGAGGACACCTCATGTTCCACAGCCCTCAATAAGTGACCGTATAGATTTAGCTCTTACAAAAAACGTTCCAAAACTGTTACCTCACTCCACTGAAGTCAGTCTGTCTTTCATTTGGACAAATGCTTAGACTCCCAGAGCTGAAAAATAAAATAAAAAAAGAATGTTAGAAAGTTGTGAAGGACAGACTTTGAAAATATCGGTATTAGATAAGCTTCAGAAGAAAAATCTTGTTTATTGGGTTAAAAATAATCCAATCAAAACATGTTTGAAAATATGTTGATAGGAGAGAGGTTCTGGAGTTTTTACAAAGGCATGAACTTAGGAGTGTGTACATCTGGTCGATGGGTCCCCTACTGTCAAAAAAAAAATGAATCAGTGACCATGGAGCAATAAAAGTTATTTTCTGATCTTGTTTGAAATATTCTATGGATTTAACATATAGTGTCCATGAATTTTAAAGACACATTTTAATGTAGAGAAAGCGTTAATTTTTGATGGGCGGCAAAAGTTACTTAGTTTTTGAGTGAAAACACGACCTGGACTACAATTGAAGAAGAAGAAGAAAAATGGCCGTGAGTTTAGCGAACCTTACCTCTGTTCTCCAGTACAAAGGAGGGAGCATTAAAAGTAGATAAATCCAGCCATGAGGAAAGTGGCCGCTATGTAGGGGGAGAAATACTTAAGTGAGAGCCAGCATGTGCGGCTCTCACATGCTTTTCGACCAGGGGACCCACGGGCCGACTGCAAGGAGAGTAGACTCAGGGTCCCCATACAGGTGGTGTACATTTTTTTTTTAACAGATGCAGATAAACTGAGAGCAAGGCAGCCATGTGAAAGTTTTTTTCCCCAGTTTTCATGGAAATTAGCAAGTCTTCTCGAGTCAAAAAGGCGCAAGTCCAAGTGAAGTCACGAGTCACTGAAGGTAAAGTCCAAGTCGAGTTGCAAGTCTTTTTGTCAAAATCGAGTCTGAATTCATCAAATTCATGACTTGAGTCCACACCTCTGCTAAATAGCATAGCAGGCTGAACTGCATCTGGATGGTAAGAGATTTAAGTGTGTCTGTGTGAGCACATAAATGATATGTGAGTATATTATTATTGAAGTATTGGCTTTGATTTAATATGATTAAGTTCATTAGCTGTCAGTGGGATTTTTCCTTATTTGAATCCATCCTCTTCTGCAATCTGCTCGGTCTTGCAAATAGCCACCTAACCCCCCCTGTCATGGTACAAAGAATATAAAAGCGGTATATTTATATTGTGATTTATGCATGTTGGTTTATTGTCTGGTTGCAGCAATTTGAATGAGTTGACAAGAGCCAGATTGAATGACTGGAAACTTCGGGGGTGTTTTTTGGTAGTATCTATCAAAAGTGATTCAAGTAACAAATTTTGATGTGCTGACTTTTAGTTTGATCTAACAGATGAGGTAGTGTAGCTCAAAATGTTGACGAGGTTATGGGTTCTTGTGAGGGAAATTATCTGTGTAAAATCCTACAAGAAAAATGTGAAAAAGTTTAGGTGGTGTGAATATATTTGCATTTTACTCTTAAATATTACAGTAGAGATTCAGCTATCAAAACGCAGCAAAATGTCATTAATCAGAAGCTGTTTTTTTTTTCCAGACTTCAAGAAAGATCCGTACTCTGAGGGCAACCCCTGCAAAACCATCTGTTGCCGTAACGACCTGAGATCAGAAAAGCCTTCACCAGGAGGTTGCTATGACACTAAAGTAAGACCAAATTACCAATATGACCATATGCACCATTAGTTCTTTTTTTTAAATCATAATATTTTTTGTTTTGCTTTCTTATCCAGGTAACGGATTTCAACATGGCGGGAGACTTTGTGGCAGAGGCGGTGAACGGTCCGACCACACAGGACGGGCTCCCTCCGTTCGTCTGGGATCAATTCAGCAGCATCAGCCACGAGGGCCTGCCCCAGTCCTACAACTTCACTTTTGTCAGGATGCACCCTATTCTCTTTGAGCCATGAGTTGTGTGTGCATGTGTTTGTAGAGAGATGAAGAAAGTTGTCATCCCTGAGGATTTTTGTGTGATGAATCCTCATGGTACATTGGTTTCTGCAGGTACAATCTAACGCTGATTTCAGACTCACTTCTCTCTGCATGAGAAAAGCTTCTTAAACTCTCCAAACAGCTTTCAAATCTGATTCTGTCATTTTTTTTTTATTGCAATCACGGAATTGTGTTTCATTTGGTGCCTTGAACCCTGACAGCAAGTTTAATGAAAGTATCAAGTCTTTGCACTATTACTTTAAAGACTTGAATGTCTTCATGCACGCAAACACTATCTTTACAATCAAACTGTGCAATAGGTGCTGATTCTCTCTGCTGATGTGATTTATTCACTAAAATCTTGTATGATGCAAAAAAAGCAACATCTCAGGTTTGTTGTTCTCTCACCTTGTGTGCTGTAAATTGTGTATCGTCTGCTTTTTTATTAAATTCCTAAATTTTTCCCAGCGTTGTCCTGTTTTGATTGAGCACTGTTTTCAAAATGTTTTCTTATCAGTCAATCTCTGAAGGGCACCCACCGTGTGTTCTAGGGGATGCACACTAGAAATGTTTGCAATGACTATATTCACTAGCCAGGACCACCCTACGGATGGAATCAACTATTCACGAGCAAAAAACAATGCTACAGATTCTGAATTTGAACAGTTTATTGAAGGCGTGGAGGATCGAAAGGTCTGGGGAGACATATCATCGGAGACCCGGAGGAAGACTCAGTGTGGGGGCGCAGTCTTCAGGAATAAACCGTCTTTCCGAGCCTGCTCAGAACCCCCCCAGACAGGACCTAGAAAAGAGAGATGTTAGAAGGGTGGTACAGGATTGAACGAAAGCGTGGAACCGCGATACTGCAAACGGTGGATGCTGCGAAAGAAAGGGGGAGGGGTTAATAGGTTAATAGAAAGAGAGGGCGGGTCGGCAGGACCCAGAGAGAGAAAGAGAGGGCGGGTCGGCAGGACCCAGAGAGAGAAAGAGAAGGCGGGTCGTCAGGACCCAGAGAGAGAAGGAGAAGGCGGGTCGGCAGGACCCAGAGACAGAGAGAAAGAGAGGGCGGGTCGGCAGGACCCAGAGACAGAGAGAAAGAGAGGGCGGGTCGGCAGGACCAGGCAACCTATAGGGATGGGAAGGGAGGGGCGAAAACAAACGAGACAGAAGAGAAATGAGAGGTTGGCAGGGTTTATATGTGTATCGCAGCGTGAATAGAAGCGCAAGGGAGGCCGGTGATGCCAGAGGCGGCAAGTTTAGGGCTGATTAGGACGAACGAAGCGAGCTTGAAGCATGACCTTGCTCCTGAACTTCAGTTAACTTTGTTAACTACATATAGTGGTAAATATTTATGCATGCAACCATCCCTCTGTGACCATCAGCTTTTTGGAAAATGTTATATGGGTCCAGTGTGATCATCTGCTGCCGTGAAGATATGTCCAACTGGTTAAATATTACGTTATAGAAAATAAAATGCAAGTTCATGACACAAATATATTAGGCAGCGCTTACTGCACTCCTTACAGTCCTCCGTGACATGAATATTGTATACACTGATATTAGGATGACGCTGTATTTGACTGTGGAGCTTTTATGTGTACTAGCTCGTAATCTTTGACTGCTTGTCCTAACTAGGTCACCGGGTTGGTGGGGAGGCTGGTCTCTGACTAGGCAGGGTACACAATGGAGAGGTTGCCAATCCATCACAGGGTAACACTGTAGCAGTTAGAGAAAAACCATTGTAGCAGTCGTGTCTAAAAAAAACTTAACACAGACACAGGGATAATATGCTGGGATTTGATTGACCCCTCTTACTGCAAGGCAACAGTGCTACCAGCTGCACCACTGTTCTGCCTATTTTTCATGTAGCTGATGATCCCAGGTTTTCCAGTATTTCTTTCTAAAAACTAAATGGACTTTCATTTCCAGATTCATTCAAATCTTTTTCAGATTACACACTCCGATTTTCTTCCAATTATTAGACTATTTCTCTCTTTCTTTGGTTTATATGCCTGACGGTCTTTTCTCCCATCCTTTTCACTTTTGTAAAGTTAAAAACGTAACATTAAAAAGGTAATTTCCCTATGGGAGTCAAGACTTTTCTTCCTTAACTTTAAATCATAACTGTGAAATGTTTCCCGAATACCTGTCTATGTTGTCATCCTGGGTTGGTTGCTGGTTTTCTGTATCGTCTTTATCCTCTCTGCTGTCATGCCTTTTCACCTGCTATCTAGTCTTAAATTGCAGCTCAAAAAGACCAGCAGGACTTTCAATCACTGGCAGATTGTTCATCTTGAGTGACCTTACCTTATTGCTTTGCTTCTATTTATTTAAAGTCGTTCAGCTTTTGTTTCTTTGTATTGCATTCACTTACATACTTGAAATATGTATATACCAGAGCAAGAATTTGGTCTTTGAGCCGCTTTCTGGTTCAGACCTTCAATGCATACCTTACATGATCACCACTGTGCATAGGACATTGCTGTTCCTGCACCTTATCTCCACCTGTCATAACTCACCTACCTGTCTGCCCTGAACAACATCACTCAGAAGTCTGTTAACTAATAAGGGGAGACGTGAATTAGTCGCCGCTACACAAATTAGTTCAGCCATTCAGGGATCAACAGTACCTCCACTGACAACAAACACATCCAGTTCTCACAAATCTCTCGGAGGTGAAATGACTAGCACAACTCGTCGACTGCTGAATAACTTTCATGTTCTCTAACATGAAAGTAAGAGAACATGAAAGGGGGGGAGCTTTGTATCAACACCGGAAGACTTTCTAACCTCCTGTTCCTGGCGTTCTTTCATAGCTTGTTGTCCGGTCAGCTGTTTGGTTACAGGTTGAATTATGCAGTAGACACATTTTCTCCATTACACAGAATACGCATATGAAATTTTTCTTTCACTTGCTCTGTTGTAATTGTTAGCAGTTTTTAGGCTTTAACCATTCGGATTAGAGCCGTTTGCACTCTATAAATTACTGGCAGGCTGAGGCGCCTGCAGCTGCTGAGTCAAGAAGCTCTTTCAGGTCTAGCCATTCAGAAGGTCTGGTATGTGATAGCTTTCATTTCCTTTAAATACATGTTGTTACCTTTGAGATACCACAGGATAGCAGGTTTATTTCTCTAACCCCCCCCCCCTTTTTTTTGGGTTTGTTCAGTTGCACTCCTCATGATAGTCCAACTTCTTTGGTTGTAACTTTCTTTCTTTACTCGATCAAGCTTTGTAATTGTCTTTTAATAAATTCTGACTTAAAAATTTTAATTGTTTGATCATTGATTACTTAGTCCGTGTTTGGATTAAATTTGAATATTTATTGTATAACCCTACCTTTGTGTCCACTAGTCTGAGACCTGAAGGTGTTGAAAGGTCTGGGTTGATCCGTTCACGTTTTCTGTCATTTGTTGACTCTACAGTATCTCTCCGTTTTTGAACTTCTTTTCCCTGCTGGTAATTCTGCAAACTTCTATGAGAAGAAAAATGGGGGAAAAAAATTATGTTGGAAAAATAAGTATTTGCTTACTTTCAAACAAGCAAGATTTCTGTCTCTCACAGACCTTTAACTTCTTATGTAAGAAGCTAATATTTCCTCCACTTGTTAACTGTGTTAATGGCACCTGTTTGATCTCGTTATGAGTATAAAAGAAACCTGTGCACAACCTCAAACACTCACAATCCAAACTCCACCATGGCCAAGACCAAAGAGCTGAAAGGACACCAGAAACAAAACTGTAGGCTCCAGGCTCTGAATACTGCGAGAGAGAATTTGGATGATCCAGAAGACAACTGGGAGAATTTCATTTGGTCAAATTAAACCGAAACAGAACTTTTTGGTAAAAAAAATAAAATAATCTACATGTGTTTGGAGGAGAAAGAATGTTGAGTTGCATCCAAAGAACACCATGCCTACTGTGAAGCATGGGGGTGAAAACATCATACTTTGGGTCTGTTTTTCTGCAAAGGGACCAGGACGACTGATCCAATTAAAGAAAATAATGAATGGTGCCATATATCATGACATTTTTAGTTAAAATCTTCTACCAGCTAGGGCATTGAAGATGATACATGGTTGGGTCTTTTAGCATGACAATGATCTCAAACCCTCCGCCCGGGTACCGAAGGAGTGGTTTGCTAAGAAGCATTTCAAGGTCCTGGAGGCTTATTTATCAAATGTACTATACACACAGCTCTTTGCATATTTAGTGCGTTGGAACAATTCTATGCATTGTATGCTATTTATCAATTTGTTTTTGTATGTAGAAATGTTCCTAAATATAAGTACATCTCTGATCGTGCATACACACAGGATCTAGAGGTTGAAGAGCAAACTGCCACATTGAAGGTCTCAGTCATCAACACGTGTTCCTCATCAACAAATATTTTTTGACCCAATAGTAATTATGTGTGTGAATAAACAGCTTTGTTGCATAACTGATGGTAAAGTTACAAAAGACTCCTGTGACTGAGAGAAATTTGAGGTTGTAGAATGGCTAATCTTGCATTGCTGGAGGATATGGCAGAGCATGCTCTCCAGAGGGAAAATGTCTTCCGTGAACGCACACATTTGCATGGTAAGAGTGCAGAGTGTCTTCTGAGTCTGAGCCGATACCTCTTCCTGAAGGAGATCCTTCTGGATCTATGCCAGGATTTGGGACCCTTTTCGGCGCATCAGACAAATCGGACTAATCAGATTCCAGTCCCTACTCATTTATTGTCAACCTTAAGATTTCTTGCCACGGGAATCTTCCAACATGACATTGCAGACAAATCAGCCATCCCTGAACTGCATTATGCCATCTGTGTTGGGTGCCTAGCCAGTCTCCATATCACATCACTGCTCTAGAGGAGATCTGCATGGAGGAATTGTCCAAAATATTATCGACCAGTGTGTAGAAACCTTGTGAAGACTTGCAGGAAACCTTTGACCAAATACTTCTTTTCCACCATAATTTGCAGAGATGTGATTTTCTGCGTTTATTTCCCTCATTTTCCCTCTCATAGTTGAAATATACCTACAGTATGATGAAAGTCATTGGCCTCTCTCATCTTTTTAAGTGGGGAAAACTTTCACAATTGGTGGCTGACTAAATAAGTCAGGTAAGTCATGAAAGTTTCAGTTGGACACCTTCACATTAACCCAACTCTGCTCCATTTGCACTGTATATGCTGCAAATATATTGTGCCCTAAAAGTTTTATACTCGATATGAAGAAGTCCTCAAGAGGTCAAATCACTGAACCTAACGAGAACAGCCAAAAAAGGAACTGCTACCATTTGTTGTTCACTGGTATATATAGATGAGTGTCTGGTTCAATTTCTCCTTTTAGTGTTTACCTCTGAGCTGTAGGATGCACACTGTAATCTATTGTAGACAGTAAACTATTCAACTGTCAGGCCCAAGTTCAGAGAAAAAAAATATGACACAAAACTGAAAACCAAGTTGGCAAAAAATGCTCAAAGTGTTGGAGAAACTGCTCCTTGCTCTTTTTCCTGTTTTCCTGCATTGCAACAGTTTCAGATTAAAAGGAGTAGAGTAGACCTTCACAAAAGAAATGCCCTTAGTGCACAATAACTGCAAAAGGGGGTTATCTGTTCTAATATACCAATAAGTCTCACTGTAGACTGAGTTTTCTTTAAATTAGTCGTAGTTACCCCTACATATACAAACAAAAACGTCAAAACACATTTTGTCCCAAGTTTACATTTGTAGAAATAATTCACAGGGAAAACGTTAATGTATATTTAACAACATGCCGTCTCTGTCCCTGAGGGACACACAAAGTGATTCACTCTTTCCTATCAAATTAAGGAACCGAAACCTATTAGGACTCCTACATTCATTTCACTAATCCTCCCACCTCATCTGCTCTCTGCATCTCTCTCCTTTCTTTTTTTCATTCCTCTGTCACAAACAGAAGTTCAGAGGAGGACAGCACAGCAGTTTTTCTGCTTACCACTGCAGCCATGGTCAAGAAGAAATGTCCTGAAGGGAAGATCTGGGATAACCTCCTCAGGATCTGTATTGACAAGGGGAAGATACCCACTCCTCAGCTTCCCCCACCAACAGGTAAGTAGCACCAAACCTCTAATACTTTAATACCCTCCTGCAAGGTAAGGAGAGTTAAATTCACTGACTGTCATTTCCTCAGAGAAAATCCAGACAGTTGTGGATCCCCTCACGACAAAGACCAGCCTTGCCAAGTCAACCGGCCCAGCACATGTGTTGGCTCTGAATCAGACTCTGTGGATCTCTGTGATCCTGGTCACTCTGGGGTCCATTTTGGCTCTGACCCTTTGGTTTGTCATATTCAGACGGCAGACCAAACCCCGTGGAGACAACGGTAAGCTGTAATGTTAATAGCTTATGCAATTTGTTAAAGCCCAGCACAACCTAGATTTTTATTAAATAATGAATACATAAAATATGAAAAACAGAATTAGCATAACATGAGGTGGTTCAAATTCTGCTGATCTGGACGCCAAGCTTTTTGTAAATTATAAATATATAAATATATAGGCTAGATTATTTGTTTTTCAGATATTTTATAAGTGAAACATCAGAGTATATTTTAAACTATTAACACATATGTTTTTCATTTATTTACCGAGTTGGATGGGGAGTCTGAGAGTTTTCTAGAGGAAATAAGATGACAAGAAGGTAGGTGATGAAGTGTGACATACATCACATTAGAAACTCCACAGTTTCTATTCTCTTCTTCTCTGGCGTCCCATGGGCCAGCAGTGCTGTCTTACCATCTATTCTGGTTTCAGCACGCATCCGTTGGTGGGGCAGGGCAAATTAACCCCTCTAACTATACATAAGCTGGCTTGTTTTTTTTTCATAGTGTGAAGAAGAGCAATAAGTCAGTTGAAATCTGCATATCTGGGCTGACACAAGCAGTTGGAAGTGTCTCGCATGTGACCAGAACTCAGCTGCTGCAGCAGCTTACAAAGGTCCAAATAAGGCATTGTGGTTTTGTGCTTTGTCTTTATAGATATGGCCATATAAATGTAGGCCCAATTTAATTATCTGGAAACAACACGAACAGCAGAGAGAGCAGAATCAAGTGACAAAAGCATAATTTTGTCCCTCATGAATAAGTTGTCTATCTGCTCCTCTGTGCACGAGATAAACAGGAATGCCGAAAATTGCATTACCCCGTTTAGCTGCTGAAATCAATGCATCGTTGTTTAACTGATTAGCTGAAGTGATGACGTAGAGTAGAGTGATTTATTTAAGATCTTTAGCTCAGTGCAAATAAAAATCTGAAATGTTTGGTTTGCATTTATAGTCAAACCTCTTCTTTGTTAAAACCCTAAATAGAATTCAATGCAGCCATCCACCCTCAGTAGTTACTGAACAGAGTCCACTTGCATCCACATTACTTTTTACAAATGCTGCTTTTCTGTGAATGCCTCTGAGTTTTTGTAAGAGAATATTGGAAAGAAATAAAACTGAGAAGACATGGAACACAAGAGACGGGTCAGGGAGAAGTTTGCGGTGAAGCCTAAAGCAGTTTTAAAACTATATATCCAACCTTCAAACATCTCACTGAGAGCAGTTTAATCCATCATCAGAAAATAAATTGTGTCACGACTGTGAATCTGACATCCAATGCAAGGAATGCCTTCATCAGAGAAGCAGCATGAAGCAGATCCAGAGATCCATAGCACAGGTGGAAGAAAAACGTGACAGAAGGTGCTCTGTCACCACAACTAAGCTTTCAGCTTATTTTCCAGTAGCTAAAAAACTACCAACACACATCACCTTTAACACACCATCCCCATGGTGAAACATGGTAGTGGCAGCATCATGTTGAGGAATTGCTAACTCGCAACATGCACAAAGTTGATAAGAAGTTGGATAGAGAACTGTAGCGAAACCCAAAATCAAAACCCCTTAGAAGCTGCAAAAGACATGAAACTGTATGAGTTCTCCATCTTTTTTTGTATATGTTGCAGAGGATCCAGTCCCTGAACAAGAGGTTCGAAAGGAACCAACGGCCAAGTTTCATCTTCCCCACTCAGACGGAAACGGTAAGGGCCTTCAGGGAGCAGCAGATGGCTCCTCCCCCTGTCATCCGTTGTACCAGATGAACCCGAAATGGGAGGAAGGCTTCAGCATGTGCAGGGACCCCGCAAGGGATGGCAGTAAAGAGGAAAGCTTAGTGCTGCCTACATGCACCACCGTGGACGGGCACAGAGTTCCACTTCCTGCCACAGAGCTGGGAGGCACTGCGTTGGTTACAACTAAAACTGTGTAGACTGGAGAAGCGTCTGTGTGTCTTTGTGTACTTATACTTTGAGTTTGAAAAATTAATAATCAAGTAACACAGATACGTCTTCCTTCCTGAACAAAAAGTAGGAATTCACTTTTTATATTTCTGTAAGGTTTGTAAAATGTATTTCAGTTTGTCAAAACTGCAACAGTTTGTACAAAATATCTTTATATGTATATACATATATTCCAAAAACATAAACCAGAAACTATTTCCGTTTTTTTTTGCCACACTGAAAACCTTAATTTAATAAACAACAAAAATTCAACTTTAAAAAATGTTGCATTACTGTGCTATGAAAACATGGCGACATGCTCACTTGGCATCCTCTGAGATAAATCGGGCTACGTTACGGCACGTCGATAAAAGTCACCAGAGGTCTTACACCAGGGTCCAATTATATGTGTGAGAAATTTGTTCTGATAGATTCTTTCAACAATGGGTTATATTGTAGCGGGTGAGTGGTTTTGTCTTTTTGTGTTCTATCATTAGATTCTTTATAGTTCCAATCAGACATTTTTTTTGGATGAATGTCTTTTACCAAGTTGCACCATGATAGCCTGACTTTCTATTCATTAATAAGCTCCTAGCATAATTCTGGCTGAACTTTTCACTGCTCTTTTGGACAGAATGGATAGAGTTCATTTAAATTGGTTTGAAAAATATTCAGTAGGGTTAAAGTGGCTTTTCAAGAAGCTGAATCTCTCCCTGCTCTGAGCTCTCAAAACCAGTGCGTATGTCTGTCCAAGTTTTAACCATCAGACACAAACTGTTTAGCGTTTAGATGAAAGAAAATTGGTCAGAACAATCCATTTGCACCCTGTTTTTTTTGTGTGGTTTTTTTAGCCAAGTGATTCATAATTTTGATTCGCAATTTTGTTTACAGACTTCATTCATTTGTTTTAATGTTTAATTTTCTATTATTTGAGCTGGTTCCAGTGCTAGTCAATTGCCAAAGGCTGACCTGGAACCAGTTCTTTGGTTTTCCACCATCAAAGTACCTTTTTCTTGGTTCTCTTCAACTGGAGCCTGCATCAGTGGAAAAGAAACACAGATTAAGAAACAGATTAAGCCCTGGCTCTAGCACCTGTTGTTTTTCCGTGAAAAAGCTCTTAAATGAGGTCTTGAAACACTGGCAAGCATGTAACTGTGAGACTGTTTTAAATTTCCCAAAGTTCACACAATAAATAAAACAAATGAAGCACCTCCAAATTCTTTAGTTTCAAGAAAAAGGACACAGCTAGACAAGTAAAATGTGGACAACGCTGAGACACTGAACCCAAACACAAAGAAACATGGTTAAAAAAAATAGGTAAAGCAGACAAACAGTATCCCTTTGGAATGACCTCGGACTCAACTCTACTTGAAATCTTTGTTAGCGTCAGGCAACGGTCATAAAGCGACTAATTCGACACATATAAACAGAAGATACATCTTTAAGCTGAAGCTTGCTGGATGTTTTAAACACTAGCGGATCGTGGTTGGCTAGGCAACGCGGACGTCGGGCAATGTCACTACACTGAGATGCTCTGATTGGTTGCCGTGCTGCGTCAAGAGCGTCAGAACGGTCAAAAGTTTAACTAGCTGAACTTCTGCGTTGCTAGCGTTATGAGCTTTGAAGCTTAAAACGCAGGAAAAGCTTGAAAAGTTGATGGAGCCAAAGCTCACAAAGCGCTGTAGAGACCACAATGCTCCTCCAAGGCTTCCAATGTAGACTCAACATGGAATCTTGACATTGCTGACGCTGAAAAATCCTGCGGTCTGAACGCATCATAAAAGATTAAATGTAATCTGCCAATGGCAATGGTCAAATTCCCAGACAGAAACATACCCAAAGCTTTGTGATGGCTACAAACATGGTACAATATTCCTGCTGGTGATGAGTTTAAATTAGCATATGAATATGGGTCCGCTGTTGTTGGCATAAAATAAAGTTTATTTACACAGTAAATAATTTTTCATACTTTGCAATGAATGAGCTTCCTGTAGGCAACAAAAAGAAAGAACGTATATTGAGATAAACCAAAAGCTAGATTTTGTATCTTCACTTGTTACGTCTTACTCTTTTTTCTTTTGCAAAAAAATGACTCTTTTTTGATAACATGAAGCTCAAGATAAATTCTATACAATTATGACATGAATCGAATGCAAAGTATTGGCACAAGGAAAGAAGAAACGAAAGGCACAATATTTTTGCAAATCAGTTTTGACAAATGCGTCTATGGACTTAACTATTTCTTCCAGCTTGGAAGATCTTACAATTATAACCATGTTAATGTGCAACACTTTTAACGATGGAGGACTGTGACCTAGGGAGTGAACACTCACATAGAGAGATTATCTCACTTTTAACCTGCCTGCTGCTTCTGCACCGTCATACTGACTCAGCAGAGCGGTCCTAACAGGCACTCAGTTCTAAACACTGCGCTTAAAGTCTCTCACAGAAAGCTCCTCTGTGCTGCCGTTACAGGAACGTGGTGGGATTGTCGGTGACGGCCAGGTGGAAGTATTCTGGTGCGCTATCTTTCTGCATGGTCTCGGTGTCTTTCCAACGGATTCTGGTAGACAACGTCTTCCTCTTTTCAAAGCCCTCTTTTCCAGCTCGGTGCTTCTCCAGGCTGGACACGATCATGTCTGCCAGGTCCTGCTGGAGCCTCTGGAAATTCTCCCTGAGACAGAAACATTGACATCATTGTGGATCACAATCCTCGGATATAACCTATGTAAATATTTGCAGTAAATGTAGGAAAGACTGGACTTACGCCGTTGGTGGTGTGGGCAGGTTGTATCTTTTCCCTGTTACGCCTGTTAACCAGTAGGTCATCTCCTTGCCTTTACCCTGAGAGTCAGAAAAACACAGACAAGCACACAGTTTACATGCAGTGCTTGGTATCTGTGTGGATATGAGATAAAAGAAAAACATCATCTCACCTTCAGGTATGTCTCTCCTCTTTTTTCAAACTCAAACTGGCAGTCTGTTTTCTGCAGGATGTTGATTGTAGGCTGGCTCACGTGAATTTTCAGTGCTGGAAGAGAAAGCGGAAAACGGCCATCAGATTTGGGAGCTCTGTTACTTTCTAGAATTCTTCATCTGGACTTTCACTCCGTTAAATGTTTTCTCGTGTGTTGGTCTTACGCAGGCCTGTGGACTCCATGCGAGAGGCCGTGTTCACTGTGTCTCCAAACAGACAGTAGCGAGGCATCTTGTTTCCAACCACTCCGGCTGCACACGGACCTGGATGCAGGTACTCAAGTCATTAAGTAGGATGAATAATTAATCACAGACGTCTGACGGCTGGTAAAAAGTCTATGTTTGTTACAATAATGCCAATTAATGCTTTCATTTTATCAATTTTTCTCTCCTTCTTAAAGTGAACTCAAGGCTTTTAGGGCATCATTTGGATTTTCTAAGTACTTGTCTTAAATTTACTGATGCCAAAAAAGAACTTTAAACATAGAACAGGAAGAGCAGCACCAACTCAGTGGTCAGACGCTGTATACTTTTGGAACCATCTTAGGTCAATGCTCCAGGTTCCATCAGCTCTCTTGGCTAGAAAGATCATTACCCTGCGTAACAGATGCTGTCTACATTTCGAATTTTAGCCAAATTGATCCGAGCTTGGTTGTAGACTGCATTGGACGTTACTTCTTGGTTCTGTGTATCGGTTAGTCAGTCCAACATTGTCTCTTGTTATCACCCTTACTTGAGCATTTGTAATGTGTGTCCAGACAGAATCTATTATTCTTAGAAAATATACTCTAATCTTTTTTATTCTTTTTTTTTATTAGATTGGTAGTTTCATAACAAGCCAAAAGCTTAGAGTTTTAATCTAGCAGGAAAAAATCTTGATTTTAAAGAGAAGTAGACTGCATGGCAAAAAAAGGATTACCACCAAAAGGTCACATACTCTAATATTTTGTTGGACTGTCTTTAACTTTGATTAAGACATGTATGTAAACATGTATTCTCTGTGGCATTGTTTCTATAAACTTTTGCAGTGTCACAAGACTTATTTCCATTTAGTGTTGCATTAAGCTTTCACCAAGATCTTGCATTGATGATGGTAGAGTCTGACTACACCGCAAAGCCTTCTCCAGTATATCCCAAAGATTCTCAATAGGGTTAAGGTCTTGACTCTGTAGTGGCCAATCAACATGCAAGCTATGCCCATGTGATCAGGGAAGGAAAAAAACATTGATCATTGGTTAATCAGTATATTCAGGTAGTCAGCTGAACTCATTCTTGGAACAAATCCTGTTGCTGAACCTAGACCTGACCAACCCCAGATCATGGTACTGCCCCCACAAGATTATACAGTTGGCACTAGGCATGATGGGTGCACCACTTCATCTGCCTCTATTCTTACTCTGGAACAGGATACATCTGTACTCATCAGACCACATGACATTATTTCATTGCTCCAGAGTCTAATCTCTGTAATAACAAGCAAATTGAAGTCTTTGTTTTCTGGTATGTCTGGTACTGATTAGTGATTCTCTTTTGTCTACACAGCTGTTCAGTCCCACTCTGTTGAGTTTCCTTCGCATTGTGTTTCTCGAAATGCTCTTACTTTCACTATAAAACATAGTCCTGAGTTCTGCTGTTGTTTCTTTATGAAACGTTTAAGTGATCACTGATCACAGTCATTTAGGATTTTGTTTTCCAACCACATTTCTTCCATGAAGAGGATGGGTCCCCACAATCATTCCACATTTTAATAATGCGTTGGACAGTTCTTAACCTAATTCTAGTAGTTTCTGCAATCTCCTTAGATGTTTTCTCTGCTAGATGCATGAAAATGATTTGACCCATCTCAAACACAATAACATTTTGTCTACAACCACGAGTCTTTAGACGTGGTTGCTTATGAAATTAGAAACAACTCATTGCACCAGTTGGGGTGAAAGATAATTACCCATTATCCAATAGGGGGCTTGTTGTTCAGTGAAATCCAGGTGGTAACTTTTTTTTTTTGGGGGGGGGGTGTATTTTATTATCACATTATATCTCAGGAGCACAGTCTGGAAGACTATTTTCAGCTAGAATGACACAAGAGAAAGGCCTTTTCAGCAGTCTTGGTCAGAATAGTATAATGTCTGCATATTTATGCTCATGGTTATTTTTTTTGTAAGTGTTAATCAATGCCATAGTTTTCAATACAATTTTTAAGTTTTGGTATTAGACTGTATCATGATGAAACCGTCACTTCTACTGCTTTTTTCTTCTACTCATGTCAGTTGTCATTATGTAGCTTATTTTTATTTTGCCACCAGATGTCAGCAGCTTTACTGGCAAAAAGACAGAAGGAAATGTGAAGCATAAGAATATCAATATAACAATAATAATAGGAAGCTGCACAAAATATTTATAATTTGAGTTCAAGACCCACCAGAAGTTTTTTGTAATATAAATAGGCAGTCTTATTTGTGTGTTTGAGTTAATAAGGAAACTGGACAGATGAAAGACGAAAAAAATAATATGCGCCAGATGAAAAAAAATTAAACTAACTTCAGCACATAAATGATATCTGAAAGTACTTGTGAAACAAGGAACAATCTAGCAAATTCCTCACACAGGAAATTACCCTCCAGTTATTCATCTTCTACATACCAAGTGTTCACCTGATAGTTGTTTGGGAATCACAATTTTGTTGTTAAAATATAATTTTATACCTGTCAAATTGTATTGCCTTTAGTGTTTTTAGAGATTCAGCTAAAACTGTGTTTTTCAGACAAACTGATGATGCAGTGAACAGAGCACCTTTAGCAGAGCGTTAACACAAATTTAAAGGGGGAGTATTACGCAAAATGGACTTTTTGACATGTAACATCCTGATAACATGTTATTTCCTCTTTAAAAACATGCCTGAAGTATTGCTTTGAGTCATCCACTTATTTTTGAATTATTTTTGCATCTCTGCTGGTAGTTACCGGGGGTGCTGAAACGCCTGGTCCCACCTACCACCCATCTCCTCCACCTACATGACGTAGCTTACTCAGGAGCCGAGCTGCTGCGCCTGCAGAAACCCCCAGCCCTCCCCCTAATTACTAACCCATCACTAACTACGACTTCAAAACGTATATTTTTGTGCTTTTATGGTTGCAGTGCAAAACGTAGATTTACATTTCTGTGGTTTTATGGTTGCAACGTAGCTTCATAGTTGTTTGAATTTAGGGTTTCAGTACAAAATGTAGCTTCATAGTGATTAATATTTATAAAAGGTTTCAAAAAGGGTTACAGATTATAAAGTTGACACGTCTTGTAAAAGCCTCTGAATTTTCTTTGGTTCTTCAAAAACCCTAGCCTGGGTGCCAGCCGAAGTCCAGCCCAGAGCATGGTCTGGAAGTTCGGTCTGGCATTCCTCCGTTGAGGAGCAATTATGCCCAAACTAGATCTTTTCGGACCAATCAAATCGGGTTTACGATGATTGACAGGTAAACAACAATAACGTAATCAACCACCTCACCAAATAGCGCCTGGGTTGAATTTGTTTACAACAACGACGGCTGCCGCTGGAGAACTGAGATGTGTAGATTCTGCCATCGAGTCTGTTCTAGAAGATATCGACAGTGCATTCATTTAAAAAGGAGGAATTTTAAGAGAGGAACAGATAATGTCCATTGCTCTGCAGAGCAACGTCGCACACTTCCGCAGCTCTGTTTGGTAATAGGTCTAGCCAATTGAGTGCAGTGGAATTTTTTCCTGGTTCGGTTAAAACACACCCATAATCACAGCCCAGTGGAGCAGTATCAGACTCACATTCTGATTAGAATTGAGTATGACTACGTCAGGCTACAAAAAACCCACTTTTAGGGTCGAATCTCGGATCCTTTGTGTGTCTCCAGTGTTGCAATTGTTCACCAATGTGATTTTTTTTTTCCTAATACTAAAATGCAACACGCTGAAAA